>JAWPHD010020787.1:0-30507 GCA_037043455.1 Cyrtodaria siliqua | reverse complement strand
CCAGGGGTCACATTTGGCCCCACCCCGGGGTCACAGTTTAACATAGGCTTGTATAGGGAAAAACTGAAAAAAACTTCTTCTCAGGAACCACATGGCACAGAGCTCTCATGTATTACATGTAGCATCAGCTTATGGTCCTTTACTAAGTTTGTTCAAATGGTGACCCTGGGGTCACATTTGGCCCCGCCCCAAGGGTCACATGTTTTAGATAGACATGTATAGGGAAAACCTAACATACCAGACTCTATTGTGCCCATAGGGCCAGGGTTCTCCTGGCGTTTTAGTTGGCGGACGGTCTTTAAACCTTAGAAGTACACACACGCACACACGGGAAAAACTTAAAAAATCTTCTTCTCTGAAACTGCAAGAGCAAGAGGTTTAATATTTTGCTGTTGCTATAAGCTTATGGTCCTTTACCAAGTTTGTTCAAATGGTGACTCTGGGGTCATATTTGGCCCCGGCCCAAGGGTGACATGTTTTACATAGACATGTATAGGGAAAAACTTAAAAAATCTTCTTCTCTGAAACAGCAAGAGCCAGAGGTTTAATATTTTGCTGTTGCTATAAGCTTATGGTCCTTTACCAAGTTTGTTCAAATGGTGACCCTGGGGTCACATTTGACCCCGCCCCAAGGGTCACATATTTTACATAAACATGTATAGGGAAAAACTGAAAAAATCTTCTCTGAAACTGCAAGGTTTAATATTTTGCATTTGCTATAAGCTTATGGTCTTCTACCAAGTTTGTTCCAAATGTGACCCATTGGTCATTGGTCACATTTGGCCCCACCCTGGGGGTTTGGTCACATTTGGCCCCACCCTGGGGTTCATAGTTTTACTTAGGCTTGTATAGGCAAAAACTGAAAAAAATCTTCTTCTCTGGAACCACATGGCACAGAGCTCTCATGTATTACATGTAGCATCAGCTTATGGTCCTCTACCAAGTTTGTTCAAATGGTGACCCTGGTGTCAAATTTGGACGCGCCCCGGAGGTAACAGTTTTTAAAAAAAAAAAAATTATTTTTAATTTGATTTTTTTTTTTTTTTCAATTTCATTTTTTTTTTTCATTTCAATTTATTTTTTTTTTTTTTTTTTTTTCAATTCTTTAATTTTGTGATTTTTTTTTCTATTTTGTGTCTGTCTAGTTGTGCATATCACGCTTTTGTTCCAGTTCGCTGATTTTTGACTGAGTTATGGCCCTTTGACATTTTTATTTTAAATTTCTTGTCGGCGCTACTCCTCTTAAACGGCTTGTTATAATGTCTAGTTGTGCAAAGCGCGGTATATCAATGAAAGCTTGGGACATTTTCGGAAACTAGCTAGATATTGTTAGTAATAACAGAGTTATGGCCCTTGATATGTTGAAAAATGCTATATTGTATTTTCCTTTGTTTACTATAGGAGAAGAGAGCTATATCTAGCTATATTTATCTAAATCTATAAGAGCTGTTTTAGCCAGTAGAGCGTCCACAGGCCCTCTTGGGCCTCTTGTTTTCTCTACAAAAGTCAAGAACAATTATTATCTCTAATCTAGTGGGACCGGCGATCAACATGAACACTCGGCTAATATCCATAAATAATAATGCTTTAATCAGAAATGACCGAGATTGTTGCGATTGATAAGATTATCTTGCGACAAAAAATGTTGTTGGCTTTCACTGTTAACAACAGTTAAAGGCGCGATTATTCAATTTCGGCACACAATAAGCCGATAATTTACGATTTGATTGTCGACCTATCTCATTAGCTGAATGATCGAAATTACTGATATTTGGTTTGAAAATCGATGGTTGTTGGTCGCATTAGGCAAAGCCGCTTAAGGTCTCACACCTCAATTAATTGTCCCATAGGGTTACTGTACAGCCTTTTCCAACATCTGAGCTTCAAAGCAGGCCAGCAGACATTGTTGTTGGTTTAATATCGTCAGTATAGCCAAGACCAATAATTTAAAACAATAAAATACATCAGTTAGCCAGGTTGGTTTTTTTTCTCGCTCATGTTTATGTGACCCCTATGGAAAAATACACAATTCATACACTAGCCAGCTGAATATGTGGTGATTAGGTCAAACACTTCTGAAATTTGAATGAAACCTAATATCAACCTGGGATTTTCTGTATCATCTGTCTTTTACACAGCAGATGTATGCTAAAGCTAAGAAAAACCTATTTTCAAATTAAAAATTGCCTAAAATTGAGAATGTTTTTTAATTATTTTCTGTTTTCCTTTGTCTCTAGGTCCGTGAGCTTTTAGGGGAGATAATAGAGGTGTGAGACCTGAATGCACTTAAAAATATAAAACGAACATGACTGTAGTGTCTCAAAAATGATCGCATGAATGAACGTGGTTGCATGAGCAAGTTTGACTGTGCATTTGTTCTATCAAGAAGAAAAAAATAGTTCTACCAGGAAAAAGGGGTTGGTGTGCCTCCACCACCAAAAAATCGACTCATATATAGTCTAAAATGTGCTGAAAAAGACGTAAAATATCATACAATCAACCAACCAACAAACAAGAGTATAGTTGTACTGCTCATTCAGAATACAGTAACTGTTGTACTGCTCATACAGAGTACAGTAACTGGTGTACTGCTCGTACAGAGTACAGTACCTGTTGTATAGTAGAGCAATGTTCATTCAGAGTACAGAGTACAGTAGCTGTTGTACTCCTCATTCAGAGTACAGTAACTGGTGTACTGCTCGTACAGAGTACAGTAACTGTTGTATAGTAGAGCAATGTTCATTCAGAGTACAGAGTACAGTAACTGTTGTACTCCTCATTCAGAGTACAGTAACTGGTGTACTCCTCATTCAGAGTACAGTAGCTGTTGTACTCCTCATTCAGAGTACAGTAACTGGTGTACTGCTCATACAGAGTACAGTAACTGTTGTACTCCTCATTCAGAGTACAGTAACTGGTGTACTGCTCGTACAGAGTACAGTAACTGTTGTACTCCTCATTCAGAGTACAGTAGCTGTTGTACTCCTCATTCAGAGTACAGTAACTGTTGTACTCCTCATTCAGAGTACAGTAACTGGTGTACTGCTCGTACAGAGTACAGTAACTGGTTTACTGCTCGTACAGAGTACAGTAACTGTTGTACTCCTCATTCAGAGTACAGTAAATGTTGTACTGCTCATAAGGAGTACAGTAACTGTTTCACTGCTCATTCAAAGTACAGAGTACAGTAACGGTTATACTGCTCATACAGAATACAGTAAGTCTTGTACTGTTAATACAGCGTAAAGTAACGGTTATACTGCACATTCAGGGTACAAATTACAGTTGTACTGCTCCTACAGAATACAGTAACTATTGTACTGCTCATTAAAAATACAGTAACTGTTGTACTGTACATTCTGAGTACATATTACAGTAACTGTTGTACTCCTCATACAAAGTACAGTAACTGTTGTACTACACATTCAGAGTGCAGAGCACTGTAACTGTTGTACTGCTCATACAGAGTACAGAGTACAGTAACTCTTTTACTGCTCATACAGAGTATAGTAACTGTTGTACTGCTCATACAGTGTACAGTAACGGTTGTACTGCACATTCAGCGTACATTAACTTGTACTGCTCATACAGAGTACAGTATCTGTTGTACTCTCATTCAGAGTACAGAGTACAGTAACTGTTGTACTCCTAATTCAGAGTGCAGTAGCTGTTGTAATGTTCATTCAGAGTACATAGTTGAGTAACTGTTGTACTACCCAAACATAGTACTGTAACTGTTGTACTGCGCATAAGGAGTACAGAGTACAGTAACTGCTGCACTGCTAATTTACAGTACAGTTACTGTTTTACTCGTCATTCAGAGTACATTAACTGATGTACTGCTCATACGGAGTACAGTAACTGTTGTACTGCTCATTCAGAGTACAGTAACTGCTGTACTGCTCATACATAGTACAGTAACTGTTGTAATGCTCATTCAAAGTACAGAGTACAGTAACTGTTGTACTGCTCATACGGAGTACAGTAACTGTTGTACTGCTCATACAGAGTACAGTAACTGTTGTAATGCTCATTCGGAGTACAGAGTACAGTAACTGTACAGTTGTACTCCTCATTTAGAGTACAGTAATTGTTGTACTGCTCATACGGAGTACAATAACTGTTGTACTGCTCATATAGAGTACAAAGTCAAGTAACTGTTGTACTAGTCATACAGAGTACAGTAACTGTTGTACTGCTCATACAGAGTACAGTACCTGTTGTACAGCGCATACAGAGTACAGTAGCTATTATACTGCTCATACAGAGTACAGTAACTGTTGTACTGCTCATATGGAGTACAGTAATTGTTGTACTGCTCATACAGAGTACACAGTGCAGTAACTGTTGTACTGGTCATACAGAGTACAGTAACTGTTGTACTGCTCATATGGAGTACAGTAACTGTTGTACTGCTCATACAGAGTACAAAGTACAGTAACGATTGTACTGCTCATACAGAGTACAGTAACTGTTGTACAGCGCATACAGAGTACAGTAGCTGTTATACAGCTCATGCAGAGTACAGTAACTGTTGTACTGCTCATACTGAGTACAGTAGCTGTTATACAGCTCATGCAGAGTACAGTAACTGTTGTACTGCTCATACTGAGTACAGTAACTGTTGCACTTCTCATTCAGAGTACAGAGTACAGTAACTGTTGTACTGCTCATACAGAATACATTGTACGGTTACCTTTGTTCTACTGATACAGAGTGTTTCACATGAACATATCAAGATCAAGATTCTATAAAATATTGGATATGCCAATATAGAGTTTATAACTGTACAATATACACCAAATACCTTAGCATTGACGCTATCTCCGTGTCATTGACTCTATCTCTTACACAATCCTCTATACACTGTTTTCTGATATTAAATTTTAATACTGTGTCATGATCACATCTCTACGTATACACACATCATGAATAAATGCAAATCTGCACCGAAATGTGCCATCTGTCAAAGAAAACACACAGACCTCTCACACTTATAATAGACGTAAAATTAAACAATAATTTGCAATATTTTTGCAACATGAACACATATAATTGCATTCCCCGATTTTTGAGAGAAATCGTTTGATTTATGAAATAATGAAAAATAACGAGTTGAACTCACCCTCATTTTTTGTCTTTTCCTCTACCTCGGAAGTGTCATTGACTCTCGTTTCCATATATCTCACGTTTCTTTTAATTTCACTTGGACCATTTTTTTTATTATTTCTAATTTACTGTGATCTATATATTAATCAATGATAATTGCTACAAACAACTATTAAGAGTTTGTTTTCAGATCTCATCATAAACCTAAATAAACGCCAATGATCTCATATTAGTAAACTATGCAATTTTAAAAAATCATGATCAGAATACCTTAAATGTTAATTACATACAGAATAAATGTTAAATTTTAAGAGCACACTTTACTATTATTTAATAAAATAGTAACAGTAATAAAATAGGAACAGTATACATATTCAAAACAGTACAACAATACACATTCGATTCCTGGATAATCTTTTTGATAACACGAACAACTTTGTCAGCGGATATAAATTCGTAGCTTCATTACATGTACAAGTTGTTTTCAAAAGTTCATAACTTTTTCATTTATAAACGGATTTTAGTCATTTTTACATCCAGATAAACTACATAGCACAGGTAAAGATCTTAATAAAAATAGTTTGGTGGCCTGTGCTCCGAACCAAATACCGCGGCTATAAAAGAAATACAATTTCGCTAGTCATGTATATTATAGCGTCTTATAACTTTGCCAAAATTTACATGATTTTAATTGTCCCTACATGTTTAGATTTTAGTTATCCTGAGCTAAATAAAATATAAAAGTTAATTAGATCAAAACTGTATTACATAATTCCAAGAAGAGGCCAGGTGTTTTCCTCCATCAAAATAGGTCGAATTTGTGATTCTGATGTATATATGTGTTGCATTCATTAAATCACTTATTTTGCGTCCTAATTTAAATATCTTTAGATATCTTTTCAGTTTTAGAAAGTACATGGTCGACATTTTCTAATAATATATATGTTTACTATTTCTGTTAAATAATAAAGACAAAGAGTGTAATGATTTCAACATGTATCAATTATGTTAACATGTAATATAAAAGTGGTTTAAATGGAAGTACATACATGATTGAAATACTAGCAACATATTTTTCTCCGATAAAAATCTTTAAATTTCACATAAATATGCACATTAAACTGTTAAAACAAAGAAACTGGAAATGAGCCGACTCAGTATAATATTTTCCATCGTGACAATATAAAGAACTAGAAATCGATTACACAAACGCTGGCACAAAATATGAACTATTGTTTGGGGCGATTGTTTCAGCCAAAAGTTTTTCTGAAGTAACTTGAGTAATTTAAATAATACGTGCATCAGTTATATATCATTAGAACTTGCATTTTTAGTGGTAAATAAAACTACTTTACTTTTGAAAATCGGTTGAGAAATAAATATTTTACAGCCAAAATGTTTTTTTGATGGGGCTTTTCCTATGTAAATTCCTTGTTGATGGGACAGCAGAAAATTACGAAATTTCAAATAACTTCAGTTATCCTTCATATTTTGCTATAAAACTTTCAGGGTGTCTTAATTTACTGATAACGAACAATTTAAAACCGTTTTTGGAAACAATTTCTAAAAATATATATTTTGTAAGCAGAAGAAATTTGCATTGAAAATGACCCATCAAAAACAGCTTTCGCACATGAAATTTTTATTTCTCAACCGATTTTGAAAAATAAAGTATTTTTATTTACCACTAAAAATGTCTGTTTCACTGATATACAACTTATTTAGGTAGTATATTAATTTTATCTTAAAAGTCCAAAAAAACTTTGGCTGAAACAAGCGCCCCAAATAATAGTCTTATTAGGAGCAAGGAAAACTGCAGATTTATTTTATGAAAATAAATGTTAAATTGATCAACGTTGTCGTCAGAACTCTCAGTTAATTAACGTTTCATTTTCATTTGGAATGAACACTCATTGCGTCATGCATATATGTTTATATAACACGACCTATCTCTTATTCATAAAAATTGTATGTATAAATACGTTGGCAATGTTTGCTTTAGGAGAGAAAAGTTGTATTCACTTCTTGTCAGAATTTAAAATAGCTAGCCATCAATGTTTATTATCTGTAAGAGCCTAAAAGGATTAATCAAACCCGAAGTTCACAGAGGCATTGTTCACGAATGTGTTACTCGACGGCCAAATCATCTCAACATTCCATTAGCGGCAGCGGAGAACTTTGTGGAACTTCCGGTACTTATTTTGAAATGTATCATCCACATAATGCTAAACAAAACAAGGACTTAGCACATCAGTTGCCATTATGTGATCCCGCAATTAAGCGATGGGAAAGCTTATATTAGCAGGTATTTGGACAATAAAACATTTTTTACTGAAAAAATGCGATAACCTGCTTAACATTACCTATTAAATGTTTCAATTTTACAATATGCAAACATTTTAAGCCGAAATTACGGTTTTATTTAAAGGCATTTTCGGTAGTTTTCCATGCGCAGCTTCTTTGGGCGACTTCTCTTCTAAAACAATTGTATGGATTTTCCTACAAATTTACAGGAATGTTGCTTTTGATGTATAGTTGTATTTTTTGTCTTTTTTTTATTATTATTATTTTTTTTAATTTTTTTTTTTTAATTTTTTTTTTTTTTTTTTATTGTCTTTATTTAATTGAATTGAATGTTGTTTAACGGCTCATCAACACAGTATAGGTTATTTAGAGCCGCCTCAGAGAGAGGGGAAGGATACATAGGAATCCGGGAACCTGCCCTACTCTTATTATCGAAGAGATTCCTATGGTTCTTTAACGTGCTCGGAGGATAGACCGATACACGGGACCGCCCGGTTTACGTCCCCATCCGACGGACGAGTCTTTATTTAAATAAAGGCCTATTATTAGATACATAAAATAGGAAAAATATAGCATTTTGTAAAAATTGTTCCAAAAACCAATATTAAATCTCAATATGCATGGTGACCTATAAATTTAATTGCATATATTGTCTAAATATATGTTCAAATAAGTGCCTAGGAAGTTTGAACAAATTCTGTTATTAGGAACATAACAAAAAAGGAAAATATACCATTTCTATAAAATTTCATACAAAACTTGGCCTTTTAGCATAGAGGTAGGGTTTCATTTTTTTTTCTAAACAAGCATGGGGACCTATCATTTTTATTGCACATTTTGTTTTTATATATGTTAAACTATGTGCTTAGAAAGTTTAAACACATTTTATTATTGGGAACATACAAAAAAAAAAGGAAATTGTATCATTATGGGCTAATTTGTGCATAAATTGTGGTAATGGTGTCAACAGATTTTGTAAAAAAATATAGGGTTTACATAAAGATGAGCTTTAAATGTTATTGTAATTAAATGTTCTTTACTTTAATACAATTTTAGCAGAATTGTGACCAATGAATAAATGATTAGACTTCAAAAATGTCTTATTTATCTATTTCATGGACTTGTTCAACTTTTTGGACAGATTGACATGACGGTGGCATTACAAATATTTTTTTAAAATTTTAACAATCATGGTGACCTACCATTATTTTTGCCTTTTCTGTCTATATATGTTAACAAACTTACTGTACAAAAAGTTTAAAGAAAATCTGTTATGCAGAAAAAACTATAGAAAATGTCTTTAATACCCCAGCCAACCCCGTTTTCCCTTCTTGGAGAGGGGGTTGGATGGGGTATGAAAGTTAATACTCGGACCACATAATGAAGGGTAGAATGAAACGAAGTAAGGGACACCACAAACATAAAAGGGGTTGACAATAGGGGCGACCGCCTTGTTACAAACCTCAGGCTTAACTAGTATCATCCCAGTTAAACGGGACAGTGTAAATAAATCCTCGTCAGGTTATATCCTTTAACCATCTAGGCGGCATTAGTGCACGATACCATCTAGGCAGCATTAGTGCACGATATAAATAAACCACAAAAATGATCATGTATATACAATTAAAGCCCTGGAAAGTCAAACAGCAAGTACATGGGTCATTTTCAAAGAATGGAGTGATAAATGTCCGTGTCAATTTTCTCTTTTAAGCTAGTTTACATTACGTTTGTTTCGTGTTTGATTTATATAGGCATATATAATTTACAAAGTCAAAGAAAGAATAACAATAACCGCGCAGTTTAAGAATTGTGTATGGTACTGAACATGTCATCTACAGATTGTTCGTTGTCCCACGACGGTGGTACACATTGCGTGCATTAGTCTTTTATAAAAGAAGGTAGTGTTTTGTTGAAGTTTGTTTCAGGTTTACTCGATTAATGTGTTCAGTTTACATGAATATAATAAAACAATTGCCATTTTTACTTTGTTCATGAAAAGTCACGGATTTGTGTCCGTGATGTTACTTTTATATAAACAATGAAATACGAGTAATCTCCCTTTAGTTATTCTGGCAAATAACAAAACCTCCCACAGTTTTACTTCCGGGTGTTTCTTGGATATATATTTTAATTTTTTGAATGTATGTACAAAAGGTTAAGTGAGAGCCAAATGTAATAGTAATAAAAGAACATTTCTGGTTGGATGAGGGTAAAACAGTACGCTGACATTTAACCCTCATCCAACCAGAAATGTTCTTTTATTTAGTATATTACATTAGTAAAATGTACATTTGCCACTGATCGTTCCAAGGCGGTAGCCCTATTGTCAGCCAACCCTGTTTGTGTTTGTGACGTCATATGCTTTTATTCTTTATTAACATTGTCATTCATGTTTGTCTTTTTGCGTGTTTTTGGGTTTACTGTGTTCTGTGAAAGCTGCATTTCCTGTTCGACTTTTATACTTGTTTTTATATTAAATTAAATCAAATCACACTTAACTGTGATAAGCGGTTTTAAGTCACACACACTTATGCAGAATGTTAAAGACCCTGGACCGTAATCACAATTTTTCACTCTCAAATTATCAAGAGATTTATAATCTCAAGACTATGATAATCACGCGCTATAGTACAGAGTATATCTCACATCGCACCCTCTTACAATAATGTGAAAGATTGTGGAACATGACTGCTAATGTTGTGATTATCACACTGTATAGTATTCAGTATATCTCACATCACAAACTTTTGTAGAATATAAAAGATAGTGGAATATTACCGCTAATGTTGTGATGATCACATTCTGTAATATTCAGTATATCTCACATCACACACTTTTGCAAAATGTGAAAGACAGTGGAATATTACTGCTAATAGTGTGATGATCACACTCTGTAGTATTTAGAATATCTCACATCACATGTATTCAGTATATCTCACATCACACACTTTTGCAGAATGTGAAAGACATTTGAATATTACTGCTAATGGTGAGATGATCACACTCTATAGAATGAAGATATCTCACGTAATGAAAATATCTCACATCACACACTCTTACAAAATGTGAAAGATAGTGGAATATTACTGCCTATGTTGTGATAATCATTCTTACATAGGTATCCATAAATATAAACTCATACACATGTACGTGTGCATGTGCTTGATAAACCTCTCGTCATATAATATACGTTTAAACAATCGTTAACAAAGCTTTATGCATTTCTTTACGTAAGATCTACGTTTAAACAATCGTCAACAAAGCTGTATGCATTTCTTTACGTAAGACTATGTCATATACTATAATTTTAAACAATCGTCAGCAAAGCTGTATGCAATCGTCAACAAAGCTGTATACATTTCTTTACGTAAGACTATGTCATATAATATACGTTTAAACAATCGTCAACAAAGCTGTATGCATTTCTTTACGTAAGACTATGTCACATAATCTACGTTTAAACAATCGTCAACAAAGCTGTACACATATCTGAAGAACATTTCTTGGAGTTCTTTTGTATTTAATATATCTGATGATTTTTACGAAAGCCTATAGGTACCTTTTGAGTTGTGAATTATGACTTATAACTTTTGACTTTTATGAACATGTAAGCGGGAACATTTTGAATGGTGGGCACTGTGGACATTTTTTGGTGCAGATGCTGAACTTTTATCATACTTGTATCTTGATATCTTGGTATACAACTGCAGTATGTAGCCGGTGGAAGACATTTGACTGCCGATTTAAGGTTGGCTGTATTAGTAGTATTCGTTGTAATATACTATGTCTTCGATTTATAGGTATGAGATACTTAAAATTGTAATAACATGTATGTAACCGGACATCGCTGTTAATTAACGGATACATGTTTTATTTATACCATATTTATATTTTGTTACGAACTGCTAAAAACACACGGGTATGAATATCGGTATGGATTCTTAATACAGAATTTTAGAAAAGTCCGATCTTTACAAACTTTAAGCTCTTTGTCACATTCAACAAATTTGCAAATCTGAAACAATTTTACAATTTAAGTGGCTGGTGCAGTTTACAAACAACTTTTTCTTTTCATTTTTAAGTAATCATTAAATCCCCAACCGGTACAACCCGCAGACCGGACTTGGTCAATTGTTTGTTGTTTCTTTGTTCACAGTTTAGTTCTTTGCATTCATCCATCGTTTTACCGATTTGAAAATGATTTTCACTTACATGATCTTTGAAAGCCATGAGCTTATTTCATAACTTGTGTAAAATATCGACCAAATAATCGAATAATTTAATACTTGCCTCGCTGTTTGCATTTTTTTAGAACCTGTAGACTCGACTGATTCCTCCATCTTGAATAAATTTCCCGCATTTCTCTTCTTCAAAGGACATACTTCAAAAGTCATAAGTCGTAAATCACAGTAACTATAGGCTTCGTAATTTTACGATAACATGAAGAAGAAGAAGAAGACATTTTATTGACTTAAACTATTACATAGTTTTTCATCATATAAACATACATTTTACAAATATAATTTGACCACAATAACAAGATTAGTACAGGTTCATTAATTTATGCATTAATATGGAAAAAAAGAAGCAAAAAAGGAAATATATCATGAAGAAAAAAAATAAATATATATATAGGAATATATATATAGGAATCAAAATCTAATATCTAATACGGTACAATAGAACAATTGTATTATAGTGAGGATGAACGAGATTATAAGTTATTTATCATGGTACGTCTTAAAGAGAAAGCTTCTGTTTTTTTAAACGTGTTTTATTGTCGAAATATCCGTTATAAAATCCTGCTAATATAAGCTTGCGCATCGCTTAATCCAATTAAGGCGGGACCACGTAATGAGGAATGGTAAATGTTTACAAATGTATTGACTATGTGTTTAGGTCTCTTATTAAATTACTGTTATTTGTCCAGTACATATACGCATCCGTCAGAGTCGTTTGCCATTCACATAGGCAATGTACTTGTTCTAGCTATTGGATAAGCCAGATATAAAGGTTAGACATGGTGAAACGTATGGGTTTAGTAATTAGAACGAGTTCATTAAATAAGATCCCTCAGCTGAGGATGGTTTTGATTAATTTTGTTTAACTGGGATGATCACGAGGATGATCTCGGGGATGAGGTTTTCTTCTGCTATTGCGTCCAGTTATTCTCTGTCTTAATTTGTGCTCTTCCTTTTACCTTTTATACATAACAGAACTTAAAAATGTTCCATATATATATATTTACTTTCAGATATTTGTGTAATTCAAGTGGATATAAAATTCGAACAGGAAATGTAGCATTCATGGACCACAGTCAACCACAAACACGCACAGAAACAAACAACAACTACACAGATGTATAAAAGGCAAAATAAGACATCACAAACATAAAAGGGTTGACAATAGGGCTACCGTCTATTCTTACCCTATTGGCCTCCCAATAAAAAGGGACAGTATAAATAAAGATATCCCGCCAGGTTATATTCTCTAACAAACAAGGCAGCATTAATAGGCAATATAAGTAAAACAAATAAATGAGCATGTGAATATAATATAAAAAAAAGCCACAAAGCAAGTACAAGAGCGTACAAGTGAACAAACAGTTAAGGGTATGACAAACGTCGAACGCTATCGTCTTATAAGCCTCATTCCCTCCCGAAATAGTGATTCCTCCGTTAAACCGTACTAACAATATTAAATAAAATTAATTTTGAATAAAACAGAAAAAGGTAATATAAAAATAAAATACTGCCCTTGATAAGACTGAAAGGATTATATGGATGTTATTTGTTTTTAGTTTAATTTGTGGATATTTCTAGGCGGATGAACACAAAAATGGTATATTTTTATGTCAGATTGTACATAAATGACAACATGTTTAGAACACTCTTTTATTCTTCATTTGCTTTTACATATGTTTTGTATAATGGAAGTCTATTTGTTGCGTTATTATCATTAATTTCATAAAATCAGACAAAATGAATTTTCAATTTCACAGGAAGAACTCACCCCAATTCAAACTTTTGAATGTCCTTAACGTAAATGTACTCTCAGCAAATAGCAAAGTTAAAAGTAGGATGAGGAAAAAAGCAACGAAGTATTTTTTACATGAAACACAGTATATCACATAATTATCATAAAGATCATGTAAAAGCTAAAATACTAAAAAAATAATTATGAAGATGTTTTTAAATAGTGCACTATACAGAGAATCTAGCAGGAATTAGAACTTATCAATATCAGACTATTTCTCACATATAACTTGCAATATATTACCTTGATATCATTGTCTAGGTTGTGCCAGTCAATAAAAAGTAAAACAAATGTTTTATTAAATCACCTGTCTTGAAATCAAATATTGTGAGTAGCGTAATCTATAAATAGAATGTGTACAGGTAGTACCAGTCAAATACCATGACCAGGTATGTAAATAACACAGGTATGCATTTTAGTTCTGATTTGATTATGAACATTGATTTTGTTGTTTAAAAACAACTTTGACAGGATTATTTGAGATTTTAATTGATAGCACCAGCTAGCTAAGGATATCAAGGTAACATATTGAAATCTTTATTGTAAAATTAGATTTATACTTTTGAGTTCTAATTCCTGTTGGATTCACTTTGAAGTGCTCTATTAAAACTACTTTATTTATACAATTTAGCTGTGAAATCAGTGTGTTTGTTTCTAACTAGGGAAATAAGATGAGGTACTGCAAGTTTCATGTACAAATATGCAGAAGTGTTTGAGATATCCAACTTCGAATCTTTCTTTTGTCCCAGGGAACATACTCCTTAACTTGAATGAAGGCATCGTATTGAATAAAATAAGAAAATTAACTTATTGATAAAATATTATATTGCTGTTTGAAAACCCTCTTATATTACGAACCAATCAAATTTTAGGTCTGTCGTTGACATTGAGTTTATGATCGGCTCGCCGCTGCAAACCATATTATATGTCTTATCGGTTCTTGAAGTAGCACCAGGTCTGTAAAGTTAAGCAGTAAAATGTATTGGAAGTTATTTTAGTTCTTGTAGATTTGGACGGACGTGGGAAACTGTTTTATTGTTTTGTTAACATTCATGGTATTCTATGTTATATGGCCATCAACTGCAAATAAACAGTTAATTTCCATGGAAGTCAATTACAGGTAAGTTTAACATTTTCAAAAATAACTTATTTTAAATGTTTAGACGCTCAAATAGCAATATTACTTGATCTTACATTGAAATTGATATTATATTATGTCTTAGTTTTAAGCAGATGAATTAGATGATAACATGACTGACGAAGTTCCTAATTATCGACACATGTAATTTAAATGGGTTTGTTTAGATAATAAAATGATTACCGAAGTTCCTAATTATCGACACATGTAATTTAAATGGGTTTGTTTGCTATTAGCTGAAAATAGCGGGTTGAGTGCGTTTTTGAAGTGGTTTAATGATAATTGCGCACAATACAATCATCGCAATATTATGCATTCCTTTGATATGTGCAAGAATACCAAATCGGTCCTCGTCATGCTGACTTATTACTTATGTATCCGTTTGGTCTGGATAACCCACAGTATAAATCATAAGACGTAAATCATATGGATCTTAAAGGGTTTGAGAATTGAAGTATTGTTTAAAGGCTAATTAACGCATTGTTTATTATTTCAAGCCCCGTAGAGGTTTTTTACTTCTTCGAGAAGGGCTATTAATACTGGGACGGTCACCACGTAATGTCGAATTTCTGGATTCAGAGTCAAACGTGCTATTTACTGGCAAACGCGGCTCCCTACAATTTCTTCTTTTGTGGTCAAAATTCAATGAGTTAATAATATGTAACTTTAATAGCAAAATAAATATATCTAAAGTAGTATCACTATTAGTTCAGAACATTACAAAATCAAGGGGATAAAAAAACACTGCTGCATCAATATTTAGCAAAATGCTCAAATTATTAAGCATTTGCTCGGACACACTGGTTTACCTCGGTTTTGCAAATGCGTAATAATAAACGTCATTAATCCGTAGAGTCATTAATCCGTGTTCCTATAATGTAACTACGAAATAACTAAAACGTATATATTATAAATAACATTTCTCAGTAACCTTTATATTAGCTACAAATCAGCTGCGACATTCCTTTATCATTTTATAATGTTAAAATAAAATTGTACTAGCGTGTAATACTGTACACTGTGTACATATATGTACACCTCCAACTCCAAATACTTGCTAAAAATATATTATTTCATTTATATACTAATGGAAAAATGAAACGCATTTTATTATTATTATTATTCAAATATCTAGGAGTGCATCAAATATCTTGACGTGCATTTAACTAAAAATTATAATTTTATTTCAGTACACCATATTTAGGTCTGATATTAATATTCCGCTAGTTTTGCGTGAATCTGACGCAGAAGTTTGAGACGAAAATACGCGTCATCTTGACGTAACGTAACACTTTGACGACCTTGTTTAGGACGGTTGTTAGTCAATACAGTCTCTCTCAGACGTTGAAATAGTCTTGTTATAGCGCATTTATGCACGCCAAGATGGACAGACACCACACGCTGCGAAATTCCGTTAAAAAGCTCTCTAACGGCGTCTTCACGCTCCTCTTTACGTAAACTTGGCATAAAGAAAACCTTACTAAATTTGACAAAAAAGGTGGAATCTTGATAAATGATGTCGTGCGACAAAATTCAAACAAAAAATAGCATGTGTTCCAGAGTATATATGCCACGACCCGTGCATCACATGCGTCTGTTAAATTTTGTATTTAATGCTTTACTGAATTATGGTGGAGGTATCGGTGACGATTTTCGATCAATGGTAAATTAATGAAAGTTTATTTCAACAAATAACACTTTATATATACTGACCCTTAATTATTTTTTTCTAGAAACTAGAACATTACTAACTGTTGTTTTTGAATGTACAAAACAGACTGACTACAAAACAGACTGACTGCCTTATCATTTACGACAGATTTACAGGAATAAGTTTATGATGCAATGTGTTCTACTTTAGATACGAGTTCAGTAAGAAAGAATACACTTACACAATAGCTTATCTGATATTTTTCGTCATGACATCATAATATGTACAATGGATAGGCAGGTGGGAGGGAAAGAAAAGCGTCCTTTCCGTTTGCCTATCGAAACTCGAATGACAGTGTATTATTCTGTCGCGTACTCGTCTAACGGTAACTCAGTCTGTGCAAAGTAGTACCACAGTTGTATAGAGAGTGGGGTTTCAGAGCGGGCAACGACCGCCAAGAAACTATAAAATGTGTCGGCCAAGGCTGTTAACCCAGGTACACCATCATTTACAAAAAACATAAATGATAGCTTTACTTGGGCCAAAAGCCCTGACACATATTATTAATTACTTGAGCAAACCCGCTCCTGGGAACTATCGCTGGAACTCCCACTCTCTATACTACGTGTATATACTATTAATTAGATTTTTTTTTATTAATTTCGACGAAATTTCCCAATCACATGATTCAAAACAGCATTAGCACCAGGTCTTCTAGCAGGAGTATTTCTACATTTTGCAATATTGAACGAGTAACGGTAAGCATGACGCAAGCGAGTTAGACAAGATATTTTCATCTGACATTAAAACAAGCATGCTACAAGCATCAATAATAATCTAACTATGTTAAATATGAGTGAAATGAGAAAAACACGAGCAAGCATAGCAGCAGGAAAAAGATGGGGGAAAGAAATCCAAGAATTGCTAGACAAATTGAAAATCCTAGAAGCCCAAAGAAAGAAAAAAGTTCTATCTCCAGAAGGTAGGACATAGCAGCAGGGATGAGATAGGGGAGAAATGTCAAAGAATAACAAAAACAATTTCACGGATTAGATGAAATATTGAAAACCAAGAAAGACCAAGAAGAAGAACAAGAAGAAGACCAAAATGATATCGATGATACACAAGAAATGTCAGATGATAGTACAGATCAAAATGTACATCAAATCAAGAATACTGAGATATCACAGAATCAAGAATACTGAGATATCATCAAATCAAGAATACTTAAATATCACAGAATCAAGAATACTGAGAAACCATCAAATCAAGAATATTGAGATATCACAGAATCAAGACTACTGAACTTGCAGCAAACCACAAACCAGAGATACTGAAACAGCATCAAATCAAGAATACTGAGACATCACAGAATCAAGAATACTGAAACAGCATCAAATCAAGAATACTGAGACATCACAGAATCAAGAATACTGAAACAGCATCAAATCAAGAATACTGAGACATCACAGAATCAAGAATACTGAAACAGCATCAAATTAAGCATACTGAGACATCAAAGAATCAAGAATACTGAAACAGCATCAAATAAAGCATACTGAGACATCACAGAATCTAAAATACTGAAACAGCATCAAATTAAGCATACTGAGACATCAAAGAATCAAGAATACTGAAACAGCATCAAATAAAGCATACTGAGACATCACAGAATCTAAAATACTGAAACAGCATCAAATTAAGCATACTGAGACATCACAGAATCAAGAATACTGAAACAGCATCAAATTAAGCATACTGAGACATCAAAGAATCAAGAATACTGAAACAGCATCAAATCAAGCATACTGAAATATCACAGAATCAAGAATACTGATATATCACAGAATCAAGAATACTGAGATATCGCAGAATCAAGAATACTGAAACAGCATCGAATCAAGAATACTGAGATATCACAGAATCAAGAATACTGAGATATCACATAATCAAGACTACTGGAACAGCATCAAATCAAGAATACTGAGATATCATAGAATCAATAATACTGAAAGAGCATCGACTCAAGTATATTGAAATAGCAGCAAATCAAGAATACTGAACTTGCAGCAAACCAGAGATATTGAGATATCATCAAATCAAGAATACTGAGATATGGCAGAATCAAGAATACTGAGATATCACAGAATCAAGAATACTGAGATATCATCAAATCAAGAATACTGAACTTGCAGCAAACCAGAGATATTGAGATATCATCAAATCAAGAATACTGAGATATCACAGTGTCGAGAATACTGAGATATGATCTAATCAAAAATACTGAGATATCATCAAATCAAGAATACTGAAGTTTCAGCAAACCTGAGATATTGAGATATCATCATATCAAGAATACTGATATATCACAGAATCAAGAATACTGGAACAGCATCAAATCAAGAATACTAAGATATCACAGAATCAAGAATACTGAACTTGCAGCAAACCAGAGATACTAAAACAGCACCAAATCAAGAATACTGAGATATCACAGAATCAAGAATACTGAAACAACATCGAATCAAGCATACTGAGACATCTCAGAATAAAGAATACTGAAACAGAATCGAATCAGGAATACCGAGATATCTTCAAATCAAGAATATTGAGATATCATAGAATCAAGAATACCGAGATATCACAGAATCAAGAATACTGAAATATCACAGAATCAAGAATACTGAGATAGAATCAAGAATACTGAAACAGCATCGAATCAAAAATGCTGAGATATCACAGAATCAAGACTTCTGGAACAGCATGAAATCAAAAATACTGAGATATCATAGAATCAATAATACTGAAACAGCATCGAATCAAGAATATTGAAATATCAGCAAATCAAAGATACTGAGCCAGCATCAAATCAAGAATACTGAACTAGCAGCAAACCAGAGATTTTGAGATATCATCAAATCAAGAATACTGAGATATCACAGAGTCGAGAATACTGAGATATCATCAAATCAAGAATACTGAGCTTGCAGCAAACCTGAGATATTGAGATATCATCAAACCAGAGATACTGAGATATCATCATATCAAGAATACTGAAGTCTCAGCAAACCTGAGATATTGAGATATCATCAAATCAAGAATACTGAGATATCACATAATCAAGAATACTGGAACAGCATCAAATCAAGAATACTGAGATATCACTGAATCAAGAATACTGAACTTGCAGCAAACCAGAGATAATGAAACATCATCAAATCAAGAATACTGAGATATCGCAGAATCAAGAATACTGAAAAATCGTAAAGTCAAGAATACTGAGATATCACAGTATCAAGAATACTGACATATCACAGAATCAAGAATACTGAGATATCGCAGAATCAAGAATACTGAAACAACATCGAATCAAGCACACTGAGACATCTCAGAATAAAGAATACTGAAACAGAATCGAATCAGGAATACCGAGATATCATCAAATCAAGAATACTGAGCTATCACATAATCAAGAATACTGAGATATCACATAATCAAGAATACTGATATATCACAGAATCAAGAACACTTGAGATATTGCATGTTCCAGTATTCTCGATTCTGTGATGTTCCAGTGTTCTCGATTCTGTGATAGCTCAGTATTCTTGATTCGATGCTGTTCCAGTATTCTTGATTTGATGATATCTCGATATCTCTGATTTGCTACTATCTCAGTATTCTTGATTTGATGATATCTCAATATCTCTGATTTGCTGCTATCTCAGTATTTTTGAATTGATAATATCTCAGTATTCTTGATTTGCTGCTGTTTCAGTATTCTTGATTTGTTGATATCTCAGTATTTTTGATTTAATGATATCTCAATATCTCTGATTTGCTGCTATTTCAATATTCTTTATTCGATGCTGTTTCAGTATTCTTGATTCTGTGATGCCTCAGTATTCTTGATTTGATGCTATATCAGTATTCATTATTTGATGATTCGGCTATGGATCCACGTTTTTTCAACTGTATAGATATGTTTGCGATTTCATACAGATCTTCCCTTTTCTGCATACCATGTTTTACTTTTGTGCAAATATCCTGAAATCTATTTCGTAATCATCCAGAACATCTTCTGTACTATCTTCGGTGTCATTTTGATCTATACTATCATCTGACATTTCTTGTGTATCATCGATATCATTTTGGTCTTCTTCTTGGTCTTCTTCTTGGTCTTTCTTGGTTTGCAATAATTTCATCTTATCCGTGTAATTGTTTTTGTAATTCTTTGATATTTCTCCCCCATCTCATCCCTGCTGCTATTTTTTGCTCTCAGTGTCCTAACTTCTGGAGATAGTACTTTTTTCTTTCTTGGGGCTACTAGGATTTTCAATTTGTCTGCAATTCTTGGATATCTACCCCATCTTTTTCCTGGCTGCTATGCTTGCTCCTATTTCTTCCTCATTTCACTAAATATATAACATAAATAGATATCTTGATGGCTTGTAGCATGCATGTTTTAATGTTCAATGAAAATATCTTTGTCTAACTCGCTTGCGTCTGCTTACCGTACTCGTCCAATATGCAAATGTAGAAATACTCCTGCTAGAAGACCTGGGTGCTTATTCCGTTTTGAGTCGTGTGATGGGAAAATTTCGTCGAAATTAATAAAAATAATCTAATTATAGGTATTATACAAGTAGTTAGGAGAGTGGGGGTTCCAGCGATAGTTCCCCAGAACGGGTTTGCTCCAAGTAATTAATACATATGTGTCAGGGCTTTTGGCCAAGTATGCTATCATTTATGTTTTTTGTAACGATGGTGTACCTGGGTTAACCAGCCATGGCCGGCACATTTCATAGTTGCTTGGCGTCGTTGCCCGCTCTGGGAAAACTGTACCAGAACCCCCACCTCTCTATACTATCTTACCACGCATGACATACTAAATGAACCTGTTTACAGGGTGATAAAACAATTATAAAGGTATGCACTCAGGATCGTATGTATATGTGATCACGAAGACGGGTTGACGGACTGACGGTGGCGGTGGGTGACTGCTCAATATCTAATTGACCAAACTTGTACACAGTCTTATTGGAAGTCAGACTGCACCAGTCAACCCTAAGTTATCGCCCCCTTATGGTGAAAATTTACCCAATTCTATTTCATTCCACTCCTAACTGAAGTACCTGGCATTGACGTTGTGCTTGAAACCTGCTCGCCTCTCACCGCTGAAGGTTCGAATCCCACTGGAGTTCGGACTTATAAGTGGGAGAAGTGTCGATTTTTACTTTCCAAAGTATTCTATCAGTGGATTCATGTATGTTCCTTTCACGACAAGCGTAATTTGGGACACTTTTGCACCTATTGTTTGAACTTTGGATGAAGAATGTACATGTATCTGGTACGAACAAAATAGGAGTAGCTCTTGATAACCAATTTAATTCTTATTAACCTTCTTTCTCATATTTATTAAGCCTCCTTGAGGATTTTTTTTATATATTTTTACTGGTTTCCCAGTTCCTATCCAAATATATATTTTTTTTTCTATTTTCTCTCGACAGCTAGTTACACTGGCTTAAAACCTTCTTCTTCATCTTCTTCTTCATTCCTTCTTCTTCTTCTTCTTCTTCTTCTTCTTCTTCTCTTCTTCTTCTTCTTCCTTCTTCTTTTCTTCTTCTTCTTCTTCTTCTTCTTCTTCTTCTTCTTCTTCTTCTTCTTCTTCTTCTTCTTCTTCAGCACAACCACTACTACTTCTATCGATACGACTACCACTACATCTACGGACTACTACTACTTTGATTTCCCAGTTCCTATCCAAATATAATATTTTTCTATTTTCTCTCGGACAGCTATTTTACATTTTACATTTAGCTTGAACCTAACAACTTCCTTCTTCCGTCTTCTTCTTTCTTCTCTTCTTCTTCTCTCTCTTCCTTCTTCTCTCCTTCTTCTTCTTCTTCTTCTTCTTCTTCTTCCTTCTTCTTCTACTCGAACTAAGAAGATAACTACGTATTCTAATTACAAACTTGTAAATCTCGCGTTTTCTTCTGAGTTTACCTCACATTGTGAGTGTCCGGTTAGCGGTAGTAGTCGGTAGGGGACACGCCGTCACACCCATGATACTCAGCCTACCTAGGTTCTATTTACCGTCCTCAGCGTTGCACGTGATGGGCTACAGATTATCTGTTTTCCACCTGACCAAGACTGTCCTCAAGGATAACGCTGTAATATAAATAAATATGTGTATCTTCTTATTCATTTTTTGATTTAACATTATGAGCCTACCTCCTCGCGATCCAAGCCCCCACAGAACACCAATGCAAATTTTGAAATCTTAGAGCCACCCAGAAGTGGCATATTATTTTCTTTGTTAACCAGATAATGTTGTATATAGTAAAAATACCTTGAATCATATGAATCATCTAATATTTCAACGTATCAACTTACTGTGTACATCAAAAGAATAATGGATGGTTTAGGAAATGACTATTGAAACCTTAATTTTCATGTTTAATCTATATTCTCCTTCTTCAGAATTATTCCCTTTAATATAATAATACTTGTTATCACTTAATATACCTGACCAATATACATGTGTGAATCAATATGGTTAGATAATTATACCATGTTGACATCCAACGAGGTTTAAGAAATAATCTAATAAGATGTTCGCCAGTTAATGGACTGCCATGGGAACCCGTGTGTGTATGTATTTCTAAGGATTATAGTCCCTCCACCTACGACAGGCGTCCTACCCGAAGATTATAAGCACAATGTCTGGACTTTTATCTGTGTGTTGTTGTGTGATGTGATGATATGTCTATTTGAAGCAGCGAACTCAATGTTTTTTTTATAGTGCTGCCACACTGGAATACCACGCCGTAGTAGACATGATACCCCCACCCACCCAGTCACATTATTCTGACACTGGTCAATCAGTCGTAGCACTACCCATTATTTGCTCGTCAGGCAAGGGTTACAAGTGACTACTCCATTTTTAAAGTCTTTGGTATGACGCGGTCAGGGGACTCGAACCCACGACCTCCCGAATGCAAGGCAGACGCTATAACCACTACACCACAATGATTCGGTCTACCATGGGAACCCTTGCACCAGATTTGTTAAAATAATGCTATAAAGGGAATTTCATGTTGAGTCTTTCCCCAGATACTCAGACAGATTTTGTCAAAGCGGTCTGGATGATAATTTGAACCCTTCTTGATTGACATCTCTCTATTGCAAATGAAGCAATAATGAGCAATATATACGACAAGAGAGAATGCAAACATCATTAATTATCTCCACTTAGATGGTGAATCTCATGTCACTATATTTGTTTTTCCAGAATCAAGCCGAGGGTTTGGACTTGTCACTTAGTAACGCCTCTATTATGATTTAGTGCATACAAATAATGGAATGAAAGAAAATATTCCTGTTAGAGTTCTTTGATTTAAAGTGGTAGATTTGAACACTATTCTTCTTCTTCTTCTTCTTCTTCTTCTTCTTCTTCCTTCTTCTTCTTCTTCTTCTTCTTCTTCTTCTTCTTCTTCTTCTTCTTCTTCGCGAACTAAGATGATAACTACTAATTAATTACAACTCTTGCAGTAGTAACCATCTTCTCTAGCAGAGCTACCGTATCTTAAACTTCATCAAAATAAAACTTCATCAAAATACATTTGCCAAACTGTCTATGATGCAGTTAGGCCTAAAAGAAAATATGTGTGGTTAGGGTTACATGCCAGAAAAAAAGGTAGGGTAGGTAGGGATTATTTTTATTTTATTTATTTTTTTATGTAGGAATATAGCTTTTTTTTAAACCCGAAACAGCCTTGACTTTTATATTTTTTTGGTAAATTAAATAAAAAAAAGCTAGATTTCACCAAAGATATGTAGTGTCGGGTGATCCTAACCAAACATATCTTTTAGGCCATATTTACAAAATTCGTAAAAGTGGTAATCATGATCACTTTCGCAAAATATTGTATTAAAATAAATTATTTTCCTATTTTACTGTGCGGTTTTCATTATAAACAGAATCATCTCTGTATGCTTCTTATATTACTACTGCCTCGTGAAGGGAGGCCATGGTGGACATTTATTTTCTTATATTCCCGGTATTTGGAATGCAATAGGATAAAGTGAGCATTGATGCATCTGTGAAGCCACATCATTGACAACCATTTTATGTTTATGATGTCTGACGTTTTATGTGTATTACACGTACATGTGTTATACGCATATACAAAGCGATGCACTGTTTCTTGTAGCTCCTGAATCATGATTTCTCTCAGGCCTGAACATTTTCTAGAGCTTTTAAAGGGGCACTGTCCGTAACCTTTAGCTTATAAAACACCCAATAATTATGTTCGCAAACATTATACACTAAACATTATTCAATATTTACTAATTAAAAGCAAGATTGTTTAACGGAATTCAATCGCGGTACAAAAAAAAGCAAATCCACTTCGTGGGTTTGAACTCGCAGCCCAAACTCGCAGTAAAAATGAGTGTGCGTGAGTGTAAATTTGTCCGAACTCGCTCCCGACTGAGCTAAGCGGGCTATACATATTACTCAATACATACTATGGTGAAAACCTAGTGCGCTATGGAAGTCACGTAAACGCATAAAAGGTAAATATTGTGGGTCCCACTTTATTTACATTTAATAATTAAAACTTTTTTTTTTCAAACTCAATAATGTATTCCTACATACTTCTTAGGGTCTATCCTCATGATTTCATGTATACATTTCAATGAATAAAAGTCAGACAGTTATTTGGTTATGCTCAATATCTGCTTACTTACGGACAGTGTCCCTTTAAGGGAAGGCTGTATAAATCAGTCGATATAACCTATCATCAGCAGCATGAACTTTACCGAACAGGATTCCACCACGCCCAGAGGAACTGAAATAAAATATTAAACGTTTGATTACTTAGCTCCATTTAATTGATTGTTCGAAGGCGGTAATAATTTATTGCATGTTATTTGAATGGCTGGTATTATGTCAGCGTGTGTGCAATTCTGAGTTTACAGTCTGTCTGCAATATTACAAGCCATAAGACAGGCACACTAGCGTGTGGGTTATGTAGTTTTCCTTGTTTTAGATTATTTTTGGGAAATCGGTATTAAGGTCAGTGTTGTTCAATAACAATTTATCTGCAGGCAAGGACAGGCTGACATTTATCAGTTGTTACGTTAAGAAACAAGAAGATGAAGGAAGCATAAACAATTGTGTAGACAACATATGTTGTACATTTTAAACGCTTTGTTTGAAACATGGTATTGGATAGGGTTGTCCGTCCGTCCTTAAACCTCTTGGTGAGAGGTGGAAGCCTGTTGTCTTTAAATTCGGGACGTCACAGGTCAAGGTCACCATGACCTAATATGGAAATACGCATTCCGCGCGATCAATTCGAAAGCATACCCACTCTTATAAAACGTCCTTGGCCGTGATATAAACACAATTTGTGTAGGGGTTATGTTCGTCATGACCTCGGGTTGAACTATGCATTTCAAACGTTCGATAATTAAACACCCAGGCTCATGACTCGTTCTAAGCACATTGCTCTTGATGAGGGCAACACTTTTGTTTGTGGGTGTAAAAGATCAAGGTCACAATGAGCTTACATAGACAACGGAAATAAAGGGTACATTGTTCTTGGTAAGAGACAGAAATTTATTGATTTTGAGGTCAGTAAGTCAAAGATCAAAGTCACTGTGGTCTCAATCATGGACAATCGCATTTGACGCAATGTTACTGGTAATATAACACATTCGCTCATGCAATGTCACAGCAGTGGGAACGCCAGGAACTAATTATTCAGCTTTTTTGATCATTTTGATACTCCGCAACAGGGATTATTTTTTTAGTGTTTGCCGGACTATTTCATTAAAAAAAACGCCGCCATTTTCTTTTTGTAAAAACGTCGATTCAGACCGCAGTTATCAATTTTACGCGTACCTAGTTTACAGGAGTGAACGCTTTTTGTAAAATGTCAGTTTTGGATTACGTCATCAATACGTAGAATGTGTTTACACGTTGGTAAACGTTGAATCCACTGAGTTTTGATAGTTTATCTGATGCAGAGTGTTCGCACTGGGATAAACAATTGGAAATATACACAGGTTAACGTAATGAAGGAAACAGTTGACTGTCTTAGAACTCTGCAGGCAAATAACACGTAAGTTCAAATGTGTACATGTACAACTCTTTTTTTGGTTTGTTTATGCAGTGTTTTCTTGAAATTTGCCAAGCACATCGATGGTGTTAAGGCCAAACAGAATTATATGTCTGGTTCAGGTTACCCGACCGACCCTTATATTTTCCTGCGTGTCTAAACTTTTTTTTTCGAAATTTCCAAAGTACGAAGTTGAATGAGTACGAATGTGCAATGTGAAAATAATAACCAACGCTGCGTAAATCGTCTGACCGTTTTTATCTTGTATATATCGGTTAAATTTCACTGCGCTATCCTCAGCGACACCTGTATAGTCACCAACTTCGAGAATATTCGTTACGAGAATGAAGTTTAACCGGAAGAAGAAGAAGTACAGTAAGAGTTGTCTCGCTTTTCCGGCAAGCGTCTGGATCACAAAAAGTAACATGGCGAGTATTTTGGTTATCACGATTGACAAATGTCGTCATCTGAAGGCCGAGCAGATTTACATGGCCATAATACCACCAGCTGGCGATTTCATGATGTGTTGGGAACGAAACACCCACCAGCCAGCAAAGATTATCTACCCCACTGCGTCGTTAGCAACGTATTCGGGAAGCAATCGGACACCAAATTTGAGGTGTTGGTGTGTTTCTTTTTAGTTTTTCTTTGCTAAAGTGTCCAAGTATATGATATGACATAATATTACAAAGCAAATGTGTCGGACCACTAGTTCAGTTAATGGTCCCCTTCGAAAAATTATGAAAGCAGGTTAGCATGCCACAGACGATGACTGAAAGCCAAAGGTGCACAAAGAATGCTACATATAATAGTTATGCTCGTGTAAATGCAGTTATGATACACCATGAAGCAGTGTCAGAAAGCAATAAAGGTATACTACATCAAAAGAATTGCATCCTAAAAGAGAAAAACAAATAATAGATGGACATACATGATACTCGCCTTTAATGTGGCAGTTAATACAGGATATATAGTTTCATAATACAGGCTTTTCAAAAAAAAAATAAAAAAAATAAATAAAAATAAAATGCCTACCTACCTACCCTAATTTTTTTGACTCCGTAACCTGAACCAGACATATAATTCTGTTTGGCCTAATGTTGACAAACTGTGTAAATAGTAAACATAACTGAATCAGCCGTGACAGTTGTTGATTTCATTGAATTATTCATATGATTCCTCTCTCAGAATCATTCTTGTTTGTATAACAAGACCTAGCCATAGACATGAGGCCCTTCCAGGGGTGGTCCATGTTCCCTTGTTCCCTGACAATACGACCCGGTGATCCCCAAAACGTTTTGCTTTGTTTCCCAAAAATATGTTCCCTTGTTCCCCAAAACCGCTGGGAGACCCTCAGCCCTGAACCCTGTGAAGGGGTACACCTTATGGTATGCCTGTAATGGCCAGTGTCAAACCCCACATATGCTGCATGGCCATGGCATGGGACACAGCAATTCCTAAAACACATCCCTCCCACCCACTTCTCTACATTTGCCCACAGGCAGCTGACGCATACCCTCCCCATGGACTTTTTACCTTTCTTTGAAGCGGCCTGTAAAAGGCCCATTCCCCACGCTCATATTATTTTCTTAAAAGCATGCAGACTTCCCCATTTTTTAAACTTACCTTGGAAATGTCATTCCCAATTTATGTATTCCACCCCCAATTAAGAGCAAAAGGCCCCTTCCCCAAAGGCAAAACTGGTAAAAAGGCCCTGCTGCCCCCACCACTATCCCCAACCCCCTTCCCCTCTCTTCTACGTCCCTCCTGCATATTTTCTCTACAAACCCTACTAAATACTGCAACACTTGGTTTTCAATTAAAAACAAAATATACACTTCATCCCAGTTCAATTTTATGTGATTGACTCCGCTAAAGTGATCTGTGTACCATGAACAGGGCTTTTTTACCTTATGTAACAGAGACACCTCTAAAAGGCCTCTTTCCCGATTGAGAACTTGACTGTTTGTTCCCCAATTGTGGCAGAAATATTTGCCAATCAGAAAGCAGCATTGTCTCAGAATTTGAGAAAAAGCATTAAATCTGCACCATGTTTTTGTCTGTGGAGTCAGTTCTGACTGAGAAACAGTAATTATAATAACCGTTGGCTGAAAATATAAATAAAGCATAGTATTGTCAATTTACTTAATTGGTAAAATCTTACATTTTTCCCAAAATGAGAAATAAGCTCGTCTTTTTTCCCCAACATGGGCAGGCCTGGGCCTCTTCTCAATTTTGTGGAAAAAAGCCCTGATGAACACATTTTCTAAGTAACAGTACATAGAAATAAGAATTGAATGCATAGATCTATCTAATTATTATTTAATTTCAGCGAAATGTTCAGATCCAAATGAAATTTGGCAATTGCGTTTATACACTGTGTTATTATTTTTTTCATAGGGAGACATCAGTCTCACAGAAATGATGCCTGCATCTTACATATTCTGATCTGAAATGCGACTCTTGGTTGGATGAGGTGAGGTTGGAGGAGCTCACAAAAACATGATGGATTTCATAGAGGTTTGTAAGCAGAACTTATTTGTATGGTCGGGAAGCATTTCACATCAATGCCAAAAAAATAAATAAAATAATAATAATTAGATAAATCTAGTTAAAACACCTGGAAACCTTACCTTGAAAGGTGGAACTGAGAGACAGTATTAAAGCATGAAAGGAAAAGGATCTTAAACAATACATACGTTCTCAGTATTAAAAAAACAAAACATTTGGTAATATTTTTCAGTAAATTTTATATTGACTAAGACCGAATTAAATATACAGGTCTGTGTTTACTGTATTAAACCAGACCAACTCCCTTAATACTACACTGCTGACTCCTCTTTTTATTGGGAATGAAATAATAATCAGTTATTGTGAGGTAAAAAAATAATATAATCTGTTTTAATATGTTTAAGCCTGCAGCCAGTCAGATTTTTCTTTATTTAATGTTCTTGTGGTCTAAATATAATTCATGGAGTAAAAAAATGATAACAAGTAAATATTTGATACCAAATAAATATACTGGCCCACTTTTATTGACAATGATATGTAAACACAGGTTTAATTTTTATTTTATTTGGCCTGTATAGGTTCTATATAAAATACATATTTTGTATATTATTAAAAGTGATCAAGTTTTAGTATTTCATGTACAGCAGATATTTAAGTTGTAATACTCAGTGTTTGCATTTTCTTTATTTTGCAGACAAGATGCTGCCATTTACACAACACAAGGTTACGGTATACAGCTGTAATGGATCCAAGTATTGAACAATAAATTGAATGGATTATCTTGAACTACATCTACAGTTTTTGTTCTCAACACTAATTGACACTCAAGTTTTTCACAATGATCTGTGCGTGCTGGTTTCCTCCCACATGCATTTAGCCTGTCATCAATGCCAATGAGAGTGATGTGAAAAGTAGTTTTGCTTATTTAATACTCAATAAAATAACACTCATCATTCCATTTGAGACGTTGAAGTATACAGTTTTATTGAACTGACTGTTACGTGTACATATAACGCAGAATACATGTTGATGCTGAACTATGTTCAAAACCTGTGACACAACTTTAAAAAAAAACAGCATAGGTTTGTAACTCGTTTTATTAACATATTAATTATGGACCTTAAAGGGACACACAGCAATCTTGATTTGTTGAAAAGCTAACAACTCGCAGCGTCCCATTAGATTTTCTACATAATTCACATTTTTGCAATCATTAATAAAAAAATGATAACGAGTAAATATTTGATACCAAATAAATATACTGGCCCACTTTTATTGACAATGATATGTAAACACAGGTTTAATTTTTATTTTATTTGGCCTGTATAGGTTCTATATAAAATACATATTTTGTATATTATTAAAAGTGATCAAGTTTTAGTATTTCATGTACAGCAGATATTTAAGTTGTAATACTCAGTGTTTGCATTTTCTTTATTTTGCAGACAAGATGCTGCCATTTACACAACACAAGGTTACGGTATACAGCTGTAATGGATCCAAGTATTGAACAATAAATTGAATGGATTATCTTGAACTACATCTACAGTTTTTGTTCTCAACACTAATTGACACTCAAGTTTTTCACAATGATCTGTGCGTGCTGGTTTCCTCCCACATGCATTTAGCCT
>JAWPHD010020786.1:0-30509 GCA_037043455.1 Cyrtodaria siliqua | reverse complement strand
TATACGTATTACTATTATGAATAATAATCATATGTACTATCAGATCGCGTAAAAATCTAAGTTATCTCTGTTTGTCCTATTTTCCCGTACACGTATTACGTCCCTTGGCAATGAAATGTCAACAAGTATCATTCTGCGTGCCATAGAGTGCCCGTTTCATTTCTGACTTGTGCATATCTGTTGAAAGTACGTATACATATGATAAACTTACGGTGGAACGCAATGTTGGCTTGTCATGGCTTGTACATGCAACTTCTGGGCTCACTTGAGAAGCGATTAACGTTGTGTCTTGATACAGGTTTGCTGCAATAATTATAACAATAGTCATATTAACAATCATAACAACAAGCCAGATAATATTGTACATATTCTTTACGTATTACTATTATGAATAATAATCATATGTACTATCAGATCGCGTAAAAATCTAAGTTATCTCTGTTTGTCCTATTTTCCCGTACACGTATTACGTCCCTTGGCAATGAAATGTCAACAAGTATCATTCTGCGTGCCATAGAGTGCACGTTTCATTTCTGATGTGTGCATATCTGTTGAAAGTGCGTATACATATGAAAAACTTACGGTGGAACGCATTGTTGGCTTGTCATGGCTTGTACATGCAACTTCTCGGCTCACTTGAGAAGCGATTAACGTTGTGTCTTGATACAAGTTTGCTGCAATACTTATAACAATAGTCATATTAACAATCATAACAACAAGCCAGATAATATTGTACATATTCTATACGTATTACTATTATGAATAATAATCATATGTACTATCAGATCGCGTAAAAATCTAAGTTATCTCTGTTTGTCCTATTTTCCCGTACACGTATTACGTCCCTTGGCAATGAAATGTCAACAAGTATCATTCTGCGTGCCATAGAGTGCCCGTTTCATTTCTGACTTGTGCATATCTGTTGAAAGTACGTATACATATGAAAAACTTACGGTGGAACGCATTGTTGGCTTGTCATGGCTTGTACATGCAACTTCTGGGCTCACTTGAGAAGCGATTAACGTTGTGTCTTGATACAGGTTTGCTGCAATAATTATAACAATAGTCATATTAACAATCATAACAACAAGCCAGATAATATTGTACATATTCTTTACGTATTACTATTATGAATAATAATCATATGTACTATCAGATCGCGTAAAAATCTAAGTTATCTCTGTTTGTCCTATTTTCCCGTACACGTATTACGTCCCTTGGCAATGAAATGTCAACAAGTATCATTCTGCGTGCCATAGAGTGCACGTTTCATTTCTGATGTGTGCATATCTGTTGAAAGTGCGTATACATATGAAAAACTTACGGTGGAACGCATTGTTGGCTTGTCATGGCTTGTACATGCAACTTCTGGGCTCACTTGAGAAGCGATTAACGTTGTGTCTTGATACAAGTTTGCTGCAATAATTATAACAATAGTCATATTAACAATCATAACAACAAGCCAGATAATATTGTACATATTCTATACGTATTACTATTATGAATAATAATCATATGTACTATCAGATTGCGTAAAAATCTAAGTTATCTCTGTTTGTCCTATTTTCCCGTACACGTATTACGTCCCTTGGCAATGAAATGTCAACAAGTATCATTCTGCGTGCCATAGAGTGCCCGTTTCATTTCTGACTTGTGCATATCTGTTGAAAGTACGTATACATATGAAAAACTTACGGTGGATTGCATTGTTGGCTTGTCATGGCTTGTACATGCAACTTTTGGGCTCACTTGAGAAGCGATTAACGTTGTGTCTTGATACAGGTTTGCTGCAATAATTATAACAATAGTCATATTAACAATCATAACAACAAGCCAGATAATATTGTACATATTCTATACGTATTACTATTATGAATAATAATCATATGTACTATCAGATCGCGTAAAAATCTAAGTTATCTCTTTTTCTCCTATTTTCCCGTACACGTATTACGTCCCTTGGCAATGAAATGTCAACAAGTATCATTCTGCGTGCCATAGAGTGCCCGTTTCATTTCTGACTTGTGCATATCTGTTGAAAGTACGTATACATATGAAAAACTTACGGTGGAACGCATTGTTGGCTTGTCATGGCTTGTACATGCAACTTCTGGGCTCACTTGAGAAGCGATTAACGTTGTGTCTTGATACAGGTTTGCTGCAATAATTATAACAATAGTCATATTAACAATCATAACAACAAGCCAGATAATATTGTACATATTCTATACGTATTACTATTATGAATAATAATCATATGTACTATCAGATCGCGTAAAAATCTAAGTTATCTCTGTTTGTCCTATTTTCCCGTACACGTATTACGTCCCTTGGCAATGAAATGTCAACAAGTATCATTCTGCGTGCCATAGAGTGCCCGTTTCATTTCTGACTTGTGCATATCTGTTGAAAGTACGTATACATATGATAAACTTACGGTGGAACGCAATGTTGGCTTGTCATGGCTTGTACATGCAACTTCTGGGCTCACTTGAGAAGCGATTAACGTTGTGTCTTGATACAGGTTTGCTGCAATAATTATAACAATAGTCATATTAACAATCATAACAACAAGCCAGATAATATTGTACATATTCTTTACGTATTACTATTATGAATAATAATCATATGTACTATCAGATCGCGTAAAAATCTAAGTTATCTCTGTTTGTCCTATTTTCCCGTACACGTATTACGTCCCTTGGCAATGAAATGTCAACAAGTATCATTCTGCGTGCCATAGAGTGCACGTTTCATTTCTGATGTGTGCATATCTGTTGAAAGTGCGTATACATATGAAAAACTTACGGTGGAACGCATTGTTGGCTTGTCATGGCTTGTACATGCAACTTCTGGGCTCACTTGAGAAGCGATTAACGTTGTGTCTTGATACAAGTTTGCTGCAATAATTATAACAATAGTCATATTAACAATCATAACAACAAGCCAGATAATATTGTACATATTCTATACGTATTACTATTATGAATAATAATCATATGTACTATCAGATCGCGTAAAAATCTAAGTTATCTCTGTTTGTCCTATTTTCCCGTACACGTATTACGTCCCTTGGCAATGAAATGTCAACAAGTATCATTCTGCGTGCCATAGAGTGCACGTTTCATTTCTGATGTGTGCATATCTGTTGAAAGTGCGTATACATATGAAAAACTTACGGTGGAACGCATTGTTGGCTTGTCATGGCTTGTACATGCAACTTCTGGGCTCACTTGAGAAGCGATTAACGTTGTGTCTTGATACAAGTTTGCTGCAATAATTATAACAATAGTCATATTAACAATCATAACAACAAGCCAGATAATATTGTACATATTCTTTACGTATTTCTATTATGAATAATAATCATATGTACTATCAGATCGCGTAAAAATCTAAGTTATCTCTGTTTGTCCTATTTTCCCGTACGCGTATTACGTCCCTTGGCAATGAAATGTCAACAAGTATCATTCTGCGTGCCATAGAGTGCCCGTTTCATTTCTGACTTGTGCATATCTGTTGAAAGTACGTATACATATGAAAAACTTACGGTGGAACGCATTGTTGGCTTGTCATGGCTTGTACATGCAACTTCTGGGCTCACTTGAGAAGCGATTAACGTTGTGTCTTAATACAGGTTTGCTGCAATAATTATAACAATAGTCATATTAACAATCATAACAACAAGCCAGATAATATTGTACATATTCTTTACGTATTTCTATTATGAATAATAATCATATGTACTATCAGATCGCGTAAAAATCTAAGTTATCTCTGTTTGTCCTATTTTCGCGTACGCGTATTACGTCCCTTGGCAATGAAATGTCAACAAGTATCATTCTGCGTGCCATAGAGTGCCCGTTTCATTTCTGACTTGTGCATATCTGTTGAAAGTACGTATACATATGAAAAACTTACGGTGGAACGCATTGTTGGCTTGTCATGGCTTGTACATGCAACTTCTGGGCTCACTTGAGAAGCGATTAACGTTGTGTCTTGATACAGGTTTGCTGCAATAATTATAACAATAGTCATATTAACAATCATAACAACAAGCCAGATAATATTGTACATATTCTTTACGTATTACTATTATGAATAATAATCATATGTACTATCAGATCGCGTAAAAATCTAAGTTATCTCTGTTTGTCCTATTTTCCCGTACGCGTATTACGTCCCTTGGCAATGAAATGTCAACAAGTATCATTCTGCGTGCCATAGAGTGCCCGTTTCATTTCTGACTTGTGCATATCTGTTGAAAGTACGTATACATATGAAAAACTTACGGTGGAACGCATTGTTGGCTTGTCATGGCTTGTACATGCAACTTCTGGGCTCACTTGAGAAGCGATTAACGTTGTGTCTTGATACAGGTTTGCTGCAATAATTATAACAATAGTCATATTAACAATCATAACAACAAGCCAGATAATATTGTACATATTCTTTACGTATTACTATTATGAATAATAATCATATGTACTATCAGATCGCGTAAAAATCTAAGTTATCTCTGTTTGTTCTATTTTCCCGTACACGTATTACGTCCCTTGGCAGTGAAATGTCAACAAGTATCATTCTGCGTGCCATAGAGTGCCCGTTTCATATCTGACTTGTGCATATCTGTTGAAAGTACGTATACATATGAAAAACTTACGGTGGAACGCATTGTTGGCTTGTCATGGCTTGTACATGCAACTTCTGGGCTCACTTGAGAAGCGATTAACGTTGTGTCTTGATACAGGTTTGCTGCAATAATTATAACAATAGTCATATTAACAATCATAACAACAAGCCAGATAATATTGTACATATTCTTTACGTATTACTATTATGAATAATAATCATATGTACTATCAGATCGCGTAAAAATCTAAGTTATCTCTGTTTGTCCTATTTTCCCGTACACGTATTACGTCCCTTGGCAATGAAATGTCAACAAGTATCATTCTGCGTGCCGTAGAGTGCACGTTTCATTTCTGATGTGTGCATATCTGTTGAAAGTGCGTATACATATGAAAAACTTACGGTGGAACGCATTGTTGGCTTGTCATGGCTTGTACATGCAACTTCTGGGCTCACTTGAGAAGCGATTAACGTTGTGTCTTGATACAAGTTTGCTGCAATACTTATAACAATAGTCATATTAACAATCATAACAACAAGCCAGATAATATTGTACATATTCTATACGTATTACTATTATAAATAATAATCATATGTACTATCAGATCGCGTAAAAATCTAAGTTATCTCTGTTTGTCCTATTTTCCCGTACACGTATTACGTCCCTTGGCAATGAAATGTCAACAAGTATCATTCTGCGTGCCATAGAGTGCACGTTTCATTTCTGATGTGTGCATATCTGTTGAAAGTGCGTATACATATGAAAAACTTACGGTGGAACGCATTGTTGGCTTGTCATGGCTTGTACATGCAACTTCTGGGCTCACTTGAGAAGCGATTCACGTTGTGTCTTGATACAAGTTTGCTGCAATAATTATAACAATAGTCATATTAACAATCATAACAACAAGCCAGATAATATTGTACATATCCTTTACGTATTTCTATTATGAATAATAATCATATGTACTATCAGATCGCGTAAAAATCTAAGTTATCTCTGTTTGTCCTATTTTCCCGTACGCGTATTACGTCCCTTGGCAATGAAATGTCAACAAGTATCATTCTGCGTGCCATAGAGTGCCCGTTTCATTTCTGACTTGTGCATATCTGTTGAAAGTACGTATACATATGAAAAACTTACGGTGGAACGCAATGTTGGCTTGTCATGGCTTGTACATGCAACTTCTGGGCTCACTTGAGAAGCGATTAACGTTGTGTCTTGATACAGGTTTGCTGCAATAATTATAACAATAGTCATATTAACAATCATAACAACAAGCCAGATAATATTGTACATATTCTTTACGTATTACTATTATGAATAATAATCATATGTACTATCAGATCGCGTAAAAATCTAAGTTATCTCTGTTTGTCCTATTTTCCCGTACGCGTATTACGTCCCTTGGCAATGAAATGTCAACAAGTATCATTCTGCGTGCCATAGAGTGCCCGTTTCATTTCTGACTTGTGCATATCTGTTGAAAGTACGTATACATATGAAAAACTTACGGTGGAACGCATTGTTGGCTTGTCATGGCTTGTACATGCAACTTCTGGGCTCACTTGAGAAGCGATTAACGTTGTGTCTTGATACAGGTTTGCTGCAATAATTATAACAATAGTCATATTAACAATCATAACAACAAGCCAGATAATATTGTACATATTCTTTACGTATTACTATTATGAATAATAATCATATGTACTATCAGATCGCGTAAAAATCTAAGTTATCTCTGTTTGTCCTATTTTCCCGTACACGTATTACGTCCCTTGGCAATGAAATGTCAACAAGTATCATTCTGCGTGCCATAGAGTGCCCGTTTCATTTCTGACTTGTGCATATCTGTTGAAAGTACGTATACATATGATAAACTTACGGTGGAACGCAATGTTGGCTTGTCATGGCTTGTACATGCAACTTCTGGGCTCACTTGAGAAGCGATTAACGTTGTGTCTTGATACAGGTTTGCTGCAATAATTATAACAATAGTCATATTAACAATCATAACAACAAGCCAGATAATATTGTACATATTCTTTACGTATTACTATTATGAATAATAATCATATGTACTATCAGATCGCGTAAAAATCTAAGTTATCTCTGTTTGTCCTATTTTCCCGTACACGTATTACGTCCCTTGGCAATGAAATGTCAACAAGTATCATTCTGCGTGCCATAGAGTGCACGTTTCATTTCTGATGTGTGCATATCTGTTGAAAGTGCGTATACATATGAAAAACTTACGGTGGAACGCATTGTTGGCTTGTCATGGCTTGTACATGCAACTTCTCGGCTCACTTGAGAAGCGATTAACGTTGTGTCTTGATACAAGTTTGCTGCAATACTTATAACAATAGTCATATTAACAATCATAACAACAAGCCAGATAATATTGTACATATTCTATACGTATTACTATTATGAATAATAATCATATGTACTATCAGATCGCGTAAAAATCTAAGTTATCTCTGTTTGTCCTATTTTCCCGTACACGTATTACGTCCCTTGGCAATGAAATGTCAACAAGTATCATTCTGCGTGCCATAGAGTGCCCGTTTCATTTCTGACTTGTGCATATCTGTTGAAAGTACGTATACATATGAAAAACTTACGGTGGAACGCATTGTTGGCTTGTCATGGCTTGTACATGCAACTTCTGGGCTCACTTGAGAAGCGATTAACGTTGTGTCTTGATACAGGTTTGCTGCAATAATTATAACAATAGTCATATTAACAATCATAACAACAAGCCAGATAATATTGTACATATTCTTTACGTATTACTATTATGAATAATAATCATATGTACTATCAGATCGCGTAAAAATCTAAGTTATCTCTGTTTGTCCTATTTTCCCGTACACGTATTACGTCCCTTGGCAATGAAATGTCAACAAGTATCATTCTGCGTGCCATAGAGTGCACGTTTCATTTCTGATGTGTGCATATCTGTTGAAAGTGCGTATACATATGAAAAACTTACGGTGGAACGCATTGTTGGCTTGTCATGGCTTGTACATGCAACTTCTGGGCTCACTTGAGAAGCGATTAACGTTGTGTCTTGATACAAGTTTGCTGCAATACTTATAACAATAGTCATATTAACAATCATAACAACAAGCCAGATAATATTGTACATATTCTTTACGTATTACTATTATGAATAATAATCATATGTACTATCAGATCGCGTAAAAATCTAAGTTATCTCTGTTTGTCCTATTTTCCCGTACACGTATTACGTCCCTTGGCAGTGAAATGTCAACAAGTATCATTCTGCGTGCCATAGAGTGCCCGTTTCATATCTGACTTGTGCATATCTGTTGAAAGTACGTATACATATGAAAAACTTACGGTGGAACGCATTGTTGGCTTGTCATGGCTTGTACATGCAACTTCTGGGCTCACTTGAGAAGCGATTAACGTTGTGTCTTGATACAGGTTTGCTGCAATAATTATAACAATAGTCATATTAACAATCATAACAACAAGCCAGATAATATTGTACATATTCTTTACGTATTACTATTATGAATAATAATCATATGTACTATCAGATCGCGTAAAAATCTAAGTTATCTCTGTTTGTCCTATTTTCCCGTACACGTATTACGTCCCTTGGCAATGAAATGTCAACAAGTATCATTCTGCGTGCCATAGAGTGCACGTTTCATTTCTGATGTGTGCATATCTGTTGAAAGTGCGTATACATATGAAAAACTTACGGTGGAACGCATTGTTGGCTTGTCATGGCTTGTACATGCAACTTCTGGGCTCACTTGAGAAGCGATTAACGTTGTGTCTTGATACAAGTTTGCTGCAATACTTATAACAATAGTCATATTAACAATCATAACAACAAGCCAGATAATATTGTACATATTCTTTACGTATTACTATTATGAATAATAATCATATGTACTATCAGATCGCGTAAAAATCTAAGTTATCTCTGTTTGTTCTATTTTCCCGTACACGGTATTACGTCCCTTGGCAGTGAAATGTCAACAAGTATCATTCTGCGTGCCATAGAGTGCCCGTTTCATATCTGACTTGTGCATATCTGTTGAAAGTACGTATACATATGAAAAACTTACTGTGGAACGCATTGTTGGCTTGTCATGGCTTGTACATGCAACTTTTGGGCTCACTTGAGAAGCGATTAACGTTGTGTCTTGATACAGGTTTGCTGCAATAATTATAACAATAGTCATATTAACAATCATAACAACAAGCCAGATAATATTGTACATATTCTTTACGTATTACTATTATGAATAATAATCATATGTACTATCAGATCGCGTAAAAATCTAAGTTATCTCTGTTTGTCCTATTTTCCCGTACACGTATTACGTCCCTTGGCAATGAAATGTCAACAAGTATCATTCTGCGTGCCATAGAGTGCACGTTTCATTTCTGATGTGTGCATATCTGTTGAAAGTACGTATACATATGAAAAACTTACGGTGGAACGCATTGTTGGCTTGTCATGGCTTGTACATGCAACTTCTGGGCTCACTTGAGAAGCGATTAACGTTGTGTCTTGATACAAGTTTGCTGCAATACTTATAACAATAGTCATATTAACAATCATAACAACAAGCCAGATAATATTGTACATATTCTATACGTATTACTATTATGAATAATAATCATATGTACTATCAGATCGCGTAAAAATCTAAGTTATCTCTGTTTGTCCTATTTTCCCGTACACGTATTACGTCCCTTGGCAATGAAATGTCAACAAGTATCATTCTGCGTGCCATAGAGTGCCCGTTTCATTTCTGACTTGTGCATATCTGTTGAAAGTACGTATACATATGAAAAACTTACGGTGGAACGCATTGTTGGCTTGTCATGGCTTGTACATGCAACTTCTGGGCTCACTTGAGAAGCGATTAACGTTGTGTCTTGATACAGGTTTGCTGCAATAATTATAACAATAGTCATATTAACAATCATAACAACAAGCCAGATAATATTGTAAATATTCTATACGTATTACTATTCGTATTACTATTATGAATAATAATCATATGTACTATCAGATCGCGTAAAAATCTAAGTTATCTCTGTTACTCCTATTTTCCCGTACACGTATTACGTCGCTTGGCAATGAAATGTCAACAAGTATCATTCTGCGTGCCATAGAGTGCCCGTTTCATTTCTGACTTGTGCATATCTGTTGAAAGTACGTATACATATGATAAACTTACGGTGGAACGCAATTTTGGCTTGTCATGGCTTGTACATGCAACTTCTGTGCTCACTTGAGAAGCGATTAACGTTGTGTCTTGATACAGGTTTGCTGCAATAATTATAACAATAGTCATATTAACAATCATAACAACAAGCCAGATAATATTGTACATATTCTATACGTATTACTATTATGAATAATAATCATATGTACTATCAGATCGCGTAAAAATCTAAGTTATCTCTGTTTGTCCTATTTTCCCGTACACGTATTACGTCCCTTGGCAATGAAATGTCAACAAGTATCATTCTGCGTGCCATAGAGTGCCCGTTTCATTTCTGACTTGTGCATATCTGTTGAAAGTACGTATACATATGAAAAACTTACGGTGGAACGCATTGTTGGCTTGTCATGGCTTGTACATGCAACTTCTGGGCTCACTTGAGAAGCGATTACCGTTGTGTCTTGATACAGGTTTGCTGCAATAATTATAACAATAGTCATATTAACAATCATAACAACAAGCCAGATAATATTGTACATATTCTTTACGTATTACTATTATGAATAATAATCATATGTACTATCAGATCGCGTAAAAATCTAAGATATCTCTGTTTGTCCTATTTTCCCGTACACGTATTACGTCCCTTGGCAATGAAATGTCAACAAGTATCATTCTGCGTGCCATAGAGTGCCCGTTTCATTTCTGACTTGTGCATATCTGTTGAAAGTACGTATACATATGAAAATCTTACGGTGGAACGCATTGTTGGCTTGTCATGGCTTGTACATGCAACTTCTGGGCTCACTTGAGAAGCGATTAACGTTGTGTCTTGATACAGGTTTGCTGCAATAATTATAACAATAGTCATATTAACAATCATAACAACAAGCCAGATAATATTGTACATATTCTATACGTATTACTATTATGAATAATAATCATATGTACTATCAGATCGCGTAAAAATCTAAGTTATCTCTGTTTGTCCTATTTTCCCGTACACGTATTACGTCCCTTGGCAATGAAATGTCAACAAGTATCATTCTGCGTGCCATAGAGTGCCCGTTTCATTTCTGACTTGTGCATATCTGTTGAAAGTACGTATACATATGATAAACTTACGGTGGAACGCAATGTTGGCTTGTCATGGCTTGTACATGCAACTTCTGGGCTCACTTGAGAAGCGATTAACGTTGTGTCTTGATACAGGTTTGCTGCAATAATTATAACAATAGTCATATTAACAATCATAACAACAAGCCAGATAATATTGTACATATTCTTTACGTATTACTATTATGAATAATAATCATATGTACTATCAGATCGCGTAAAAATCTAAGTTATCTCTGTTTGTCCTATTTTCCCGTACACGTATTACGTCCCTTGGCAATGAAATGTCAACAAGTATCATTCTGCGTGCCATAGAGTGCACGTTTCATTTCTGATGTGTGCATATCTGTTGAAAGTGCGTATACATATGAAAAACTTACGGTGGAACGCATTGTTGGCTTGTCATGGCTTGTACATGCAACTTCTCGGCTCACTTGAGAAGCGATTAACGTTGTGTCTTGATACAAGTTTGCTGCAATACTTATAACAATAGTCATATTAACAATCATAACAACAAGCCAGATAATATTGTACATATTCTATACGTATTACTATTATGAATAATAATCATATGTACTATCAGATCGCGTAAAAATCTAAGTTATCTCTGTTTGTCCTATTTTCCCGTACACGTATTACGTCCCTTGGCAATGAAATGTCAACAAGTATCATTCTGCGTGCCATAGAGTGCCCGTTTCATTTCTGACTTGTGCATATCTGTTGAAAGTACGTATACATATGAAAAACTTACGGTGGAACGCATTGTTGGCTTGTCATGGCTTGTACATGCAACTTCTGGGCTCACTTGAGAAGCGATTAACGTTGTGTCTTGATACAGGTTTGCTGCAATAATTATAACAATAGTCATATTAACAATCATAACAACAAGCCAGATAATATTGTACATATTCTTTACGTATTACTATTATGAATAATAATCATATGTACTATCAGATCGCGTAAAAATCTAAGTTATCTCTGTTTGTCCTATTTTCCCGTACACGTATTACGTCCCTTGGCAATGAAATGTCAACAAGTATCATTCTGCGTGCCATAGAGTGCACGTTTCATTTCTGATGTGTGCATATCTGTTGAAAGTGCGTATACATATGAAAAACTTACGGTGGAACGCATTGTTGGCTTGTCATGGCTTGTACATGCAACTTCTGGGCTCACTTGAGAAGCGATTAACGTTGTGTCTTGATACAAGTTTGCTGCAATAATTATAACAATAGTCATATTAACAATCATAACAACAAGCCAGATAATATTGTACATATTCTATACGTATTACTATTATGAATAATAATCATATGTACTATCAGATTGCGTAAAAATCTAAGTTATCTCTGTTTGTCCTATTTTCCCGTACACGTATTACGTCCCTTGGCAATGAAATGTCAACAAGTATCATTCTGCGTGCCATAGAGTGCCCGTTTCATTTCTGACTTGTGCATATCTGTTGAAAGTACGTATACATATGAAAAACTTACGGTGGATTGCATTGTTGGCTTGTCATGGCTTGTACATGCAACTTTTGGGCTCACTTGAGAAGCGATTAACGTTGTGTCTTGATACAGGTTTGCTGCAATAATTATAACAATAGTCATATTAACAATCATAACAACAAGCCAGATAATATTGTACATATTCTATACGTATTACTATTATGAATAATAATCATATGTACTATCAGATCGCGTAAAAATCTAAGTTATCTCTTTTTCTCCTATTTTCCCGTACACGTATTACGTCCCTTGGCAATGAAATGTCAACAAGTATCATTCTGCGTGCCATAGAGTGCCCGTTTCATTTCTGACTTGTGCATATCTGTTGAAAGTACGTATACATATGAAAAACTTACGGTGGAACGCATTGTTGGCTTGTCATGGCTTGTACATGCAACTTCTGGGCTCACTTGAGAAGCGATTAACGTTGTGTCTTGATACAGGTTTGCTGCAATAATTATAACAATAGTCATATTAACAATCATAACAACAAGCCAGATAATATTGTACATATTCTATACGTATTACTATTATGAATAATAATCATATGTACTATCAGATCGCGTAAAAATCTAAGTTATCTCTGTTTGTCCTATTTTCCCGTACACGTATTACGTCCCTTGGCAATGAAATGTCAACAAGTATCATTCTGCGTGCCATAGAGTGCCCGTTTCATTTCTGACTTGTGCATATCTGTTGAAAGTACGTATACATATGATAAACTTACGGTGGAACGCAATGTTGGCTTGTCATGGCTTGTACATGCAACTTCTGGGCTCACTTGAGAAGCGATTAACGTTGTGTCTTGATACAGGTTTGCTGCAATAATTATAACAATAGTCATATTAACAATCATAACAACAAGCCAGATAATATTGTACATATTCTTTACGTATTACTATTATGAATAATAATCATATGTACTATCAGATCGCGTAAAAATCTAAGTTATCTCTGTTTGTCCTATTTTCCCGTACACGTATTACGTCCCTTGGCAATGAAATGTCAACAAGTATCATTCTGCGTGCCATAGAGTGCACGTTTCATTTCTGATGTGTGCATATCTGTTGAAAGTGCGTATACATATGAAAAACTTACGGTGGAACGCATTGTTGGCTTGTCATGGCTTGTACATGCAACTTCTGGGCTCACTTGAGAAGCGATTAACGTTGTGTCTTGATACAAGTTTGCTGCAATAATTATAACAATAGTCATATTAACAATCATAACAACAAGCCAGATAATATTGTACATATTCTATACGTATTACTATTATGAATAATAATCATATGTACTATCAGATCGCGTAAAAATCTAAGTTATCTCTGTTTGTCCTATTTTCCCGTACACGTATTACGTCCCTTGGCAATGAAATGTCAACAAGTATCATTCTGCGTGCCATAGAGTGCACGTTTCATTTCTGATGTGTGCATATCTGTTGAAAGTGCGTATACATATGAAAAACTTACGGTGGAACGCATTGTTGGCTTGTCATGGCTTGTACATGCAACTTCTGGGCTCACTTGAGAAGCGATTAACGTTGTGTCTTGATACAAGTTTGCTGCAATAATTATAACAATAGTCATATTAACAATCATAACAACAAGCCAGATAATATTGTACATATTCTTTACGTATTTCTATTATGAATAATAATCATATGTACTATCAGATCGCGTAAAAATCTAAGTTATCTCTGTTTGTCCTATTTTCCCGTACGCGTATTACGTCCCTTGGCAATGAAATGTCAACAAGTATCATTCTGCGTGCCATAGAGTGCCCGTTTCATTTCTGACTTGTGCATATCTGTTGAAAGTACGTATACATATGAAAAACTTACGGTGGAACGCATTGTTGGCTTGTCATGGCTTGTACATGCAACTTCTGGGCTCACTTGAGAAGCGATTAACGTTGTGTCTTAATACAGGTTTGCTGCAATAATTATAACAATAGTCATATTAACAATCATAACAACAAGCCAGATAATATTGTACATATTCTTTACGTATTTCTATTATGAATAATAATCATATGTACTATCAGATCGCGTAAAAATCTAAGTTATCTCTGTTTGTCCTATTTTCGCGTACGCGTATTACGTCCCTTGGCAATGAAATGTCAACAAGTATCATTCTGCGTGCCATAGAGTGCCCGTTTCATTTCTGACTTGTGCATATCTGTTGAAAGTACGTATACATATGAAAAACTTACGGTGGAACGCATTGTTGGCTTGTCATGGCTTGTACATGCAACTTCTGGGCTCACTTGAGAAGCGATTAACGTTGTGTCTTGATACAGGTTTGCTGCAATAATTATAACAATAGTCATATTAACAATCATAACAACAAGCCAGATAATATTGTACATATTCTTTACGTATTACTATTATGAATAATAATCATATGTACTATCAGATCGCGTAAAAATCTAAGTTATCTCTGTTTGTCCTATTTTCCCGTACGCGTATTACGTCCCTTGGCAATGAAATGTCAACAAGTATCATTCTGCGTGCCATAGAGTGCCCGTTTCATTTCTGACTTGTGCATATCTGTTGAAAGTACGTATACATATGAAAAACTTACGGTGGAACGCATTGTTGGCTTGTCATGGCTTGTACATGCAACTTCTGGGCTCACTTGAGAAGCGATTAACGTTGTGTCTTGATACAGGTTTGCTGCAATAATTATAACAATAGTCATATTAACAATCATAACAACAAGCCAGATAATATTGTACATATTCTTTACGTATTACTATTATGAATAATAATCATATGTACTATCAGATCGCGTAAAAATCTAAGTTATCTCTGTTTGTCCTATTTTCCCGTACACGTATTACGTCCCTTGGCAATGAAATGTCAACAAGTATCATTCTGCGTGCCGTAGAGTGCACGTTTCATTTCTGATGTGTGCATATCTGTTGAAAGTGCGTATACATATGAAAAACTTACGGTGGAACGCATTGTTGGCTTGTCATGGCTTGTACATGCAACTTCTGGGCTCACTTGAGAAGCGATTAACGTTGTGTCTTGATACAAGTTTGCTGCAATACTTATAACAATAGTCATATTAACAATCATAACAACAAGCCAGATAATATTGTACATATTCTATACGTATTACTATTATAAATAATAATCATATGTACTATCAGATCGCGTAAAAATCTAAGTTATCTCTGTTTGTCCTATTTTCCCGTACACGTATTACGTCCCTTGGCAATGAAATGTCAACAAGTATCATTCTGCGTGCCATAGAGTGCACGTTTCATTTCTGATGTGTGCATATCTGTTGAAAGTGCGTATACATATGAAAAACTTACGGTGGAACGCATTGTTGGCTTGTCATGGCTTGTACATGCAACTTCTGGGCTCACTTGAGAAGCGATTCACGTTGTGTCTTGATACAAGTTTGCTGCAATAATTATAACAATAGTCATATTAACAATCATAACAACAAGCCAGATAATATTGTACATATCCTTTACGTATTTCTATTATGAATAATAATCATATGTACTATCAGATCGCGTAAAAATCTAAGTTATCTCTGTTTGTCCTATTTTCCCGTACGCGTATTACGTCCCTTGGCAATGAAATGTCAACAAGTATCATTCTGCGTGCCATAGAGTGCCCGTTTCATTTCTGACTTGTGCATATCTGTTGAAAGTACGTATACATATGAAAAACTTACGGTGGAACGCAATGTTGGCTTGTCATGGCTTGTACATGCAACTTCTGGGCTCACTTGAGAAGCGATTAACGTTGTGTCTTGATACAGGTTTGCTGCAATAATTATAACAATAGTCATATTAACAATCATAACAACAAGCCAGATAATATTGTACATATTCTTTACGTATTACTATTATGAATAATAATCATATGTACTATCAGATCGCGTAAAAATCTAAGTTATCTCTGTTTGTCCTATTTTCCCGTACGCGTATTACGTCCCTTGGCAATGAAATGTCAACAAGTATCATTCTGCGTGCCATAGAGTGCCCGTTTCATTTCTGACTTGTGCATATCTGTTGAAAGTACGTATACATATGAAAAACTTACGGTGGAACGCATTGTTGGCTTGTCATGGCTTGTACATGCAACTTCTGGGCTCACTTGAGAAGCGATTAACGTTGTGTCTTGATACAGGTTTGCTGCAATAATTATAACAATAGTCATATTAACAATCATAACAACAAGCCAGATAATATTGTACATATTCTTTACGTATTACTATTATGAATAATAATCATATGTACTATCAGATCGCGTAAAAATCTAAGTTATCTCTGTTTGTTCTATTTTCCCGTACACGTATTACGTCCCTTGGCAGTGAAATGTCAACAAGTATCATTCTGCGTGCCATAGAGTGCCCGTTTCATATCTGACTTGTGCATATCTGTTGAAAGTACGTATACATATGAAAAACTTACGGTGGAACGCATTGTTGGCTTGTCATGGCTTGTACATGCAACTTCTGGGCTCACTTGAGAAGCGATTAACGTTGTGTCTTGATACAGGTTTGCTGCAATAATTATAACAATAGTCATATTAACAATCATAACAACAAGCCAGATAATATTGTACATATTCTTTACGTATTACTATTATGAATAATAATCATATGTACTATCAGATCGCGTAAAAATCTAAGTTATCTCTGTTTGTCCTATTTTCCCGTACACGTATTACGTCCCTTGGCAATGAAATGTCAACAAGTATCATTCTGCGTGCCGTAGAGTGCACGTTTCATTTCTGATGTGTGCATATCTGTTGAAAGTGCGTATACATATGAAAAACTTACGGTGGAACGCATTGTTGGCTTGTCATGGCTTGTACATGCAACTTCTGGGCTCACTTGAGAAGCGATTAACGTTGTGTCTTGATACAAGTTTGCTGCAATACTTATAACAATAGTCATATTAACAATCATAACAACAAGCCAGATAATATTGTACATATTCTATACGTATTACTATTATAAATAATAATCATATGTACTATCAGATCGCGTAAAAATCTAAGTTATCTCTGTTTGTCCTATTTTCCCGTACACGTATTACGTCCCTTGGCAATGAAATGTCAACAAGTATCATTCTGCGTGCCATAGAGTGCACGTTTCATTTCTGATGTGTGCATATCTGTTGAAAGTGCGTATACATATGAAAAACTTACGGTGGAACGCATTGTTGGCTTGTCATGGCTTGTACATGCAACTTCTGGGCTCACTTGAGAAGCGATTCACGTTGTGTCTTGATACAAGTTTGCTGCAATAATTATAACAATAGTCATATTAACAATCATAACAACAAGCCAGATAATATTGTACATATCCTTTACGTATTTCTATTATGAATAATAATCATATGTACTATCAGATCGCGTAAAAATCTAAGTTATCTCTGTTTGTCCTATTTTCCCGTACGCGTATTACGTCCCTTGGCAATGAAATGTCAACAAGTATCATTCTGCGTGCCATAGAGTGCCCGTTTCATTTCTGACTTGTGCATATCTGTTGAAAGTACGTATACATATGAAAAACTTACGGTGGAACGCAATGTTGGCTTGTCATGGCTTGTACATGCAACTTCTGGGCTCACTTGAGAAGCGATTAACGTTGTGTCTTGATACAGGTTTGCTGCAATAATTATAACAATAGTCATATTAACAATCATAACAACAAGCCAGATAATATTGTACATATTCTTTACGTATTACTATTATGAATAATAATCATATGTACTATCAGATCGCGTAAAAATCTAAGTTATCTCTGTTTGTCCTATTTTCCCGTACGCGTATTACGTCCCTTGGCAATGAAATGTCAACAAGTATCATTCTGCGTGCCATAGAGTGCCCGTTTCATTTCTGACTTGTGCATATCTGTTGAAAGTACGTATACATATGAAAAACTTACGGTGGAACGCATTGTTGGCTTGTCATGGCTTGTACATGCAACTTCTGGGCTCACTTGAGAAGCGATTAACGTTGTGTCTTGATACAGGTTTGCTGCAATAATTATAACAATAGTCATATTAACAATCATAACAACAAGCCAGATAATATTGTACATATTCTTTACGTATTACTATTATGAATAATAATCATATGTACTATCAGATCGCGTAAAAATCTAAGTTATCTCTGTTTGTTCTATTTTCCCGTACACGTATTACGTCCCTTGGCAGTGAAATGTCAACAAGTATCATTCTGCGTGCCATAGAGTGCCCGTTTCATATCTGACTTGTGCATATCTGTTGAAAGTACGTATACATATGAAAAACTTACGGTGGAACGCATTGTTGGCTTGTCATGGCTTGTACATGCAACTTCTGGGCTCACTTGAGAAGCGATTAACGTTGTGTCTTGATACAGGTTTGCTGCAATAATTATAACAATAGTCATATTAACAATCATAACAACAAGCCAGATAATATTGTACATATTCTTTACGTATTACTATTATGAATAATAATCATATGTACTATCAGATCGCGTAAAAATCTAAGTTATCTCTGTTTGTCCTATTTTCCCGTACACGTATTACGTCCCTTGGCAATGAAATGTCAACAAGTATCATTCTGCGTGCCGTAGAGTGCACGTTTCATTTCTGATGTGTGCATATCTGTTGAAAGTGCGTATACATATGAAAAACTTACGGTGGAACGCATTGTTGGCTTGTCATGGCTTGTACATGCAACTTCTGGGCTCACTTGAGAAGCGATTAACGTTGTGTCTTGATACAAGTTTGCTGCAATACTTATAACAATAGTCATATTAACAATCATAACAACAAGCCAGATAATATTGTACATATTCTATACGTATTACTATTATAAATAATAATCATATGTACTATCAGATCGCGTAAAAATCTAAGTTATCTCTGTTTGTCCTATTTTCCCGTACACGTATTACGTCCCTTGGCAATGAAATGTCAACAAGTATCATTCTGCGTGCCATAGAGTGCCCGTTTCATTTCTGACTTGTGCATATCTGTTGAAAGTACGTATACATATGAAAAACTTACGGTGGAACGCATTGTTGGCTTGTCATGGCTTGTACATGCAACTTCTGGGCTCACTTGAGAAGCGATTAACGTTGTGTCTTGATACAGGTTTGCTGCAATAATTATAACAATAGTCATATTAACAATCATAACAACAAGCCAGATAATATTGTACATATTCTTTACGTATTTCTATTATGAATAATAATCATATGTACTATCAGATCGCGTAAAAATCTAAGTTATCTCTGTTTGTCCTATTTTCCCGTACGCGTATTACGTCCCTTGGCAATGAAATGTCAACAAGTAGCATTCTGCGTGCCATAGAGTGCCCGTTTCATTTCTGACTTGTGCATATCTGTTAAAAGTACGTATACATATGAAAAACTTACGGTGGAACGCATTGTTGGCTTGTCATGGCTTGTACATGCAACTTCTGGGCTCACTTGAGAAGCGATTAACGTTGTGTCTTGATACAGGTTTGCTGCAATAATTATAACAATAGTCATATTAACAATCATAACAACAAGCCAGATAATATTGTACATATTCTTTACGTATTACTATTATGAATAATAATCATATGTACTATCAGATCGCGTAAAAATCTAAGTTATCTCTGTTTGTCCTATTTTCCAGTACGCGTATTACGTCCCTTGGCAATGAAATGTCAACAAGTATCATTCTGCGTGCCATAGAGTGCCCGTTTCATTTCTGACTTGTGCATATCTGTTGAAAGTACGTATACATATGAAAAACTTACGGTGGAACGCATTGTTGGCTTGTCATGGCTTGTACATGCAACTTCTGGGCTCACTTGAGAAGCGATTAACGTTGTGTCTTTATACAGGTTTGCTGCAATAATTATAACAATAGTCATATTAACAATCATAACAACAAGCCAGATAATATTGTAAATATTCTATACGTATTACTATTATGAATAATAATCATATGTACTATCAGATCGCGTAAAAATCTAAGTTATCTCTTTTTCTCCTATTTTCACGTACACGTATTACGTCCCTTGGCAATGAAATGTCAACAAGTATCATTCTGCGTGCCATAGAGTGCCCGTTTCATTTCTGACTTGTGCATATCTGTTGAAAGTACGTATACATATGATAAACTTACGGTGGAACGCAATGTTGGCTTGTCATGGCTTGTACATGCAACTTCTGGGCTCACTTGAGAAGCGATTAACGTTGTGTCTTGATACAGGTTTGCTGCAATAATTATAACAATAGTCATATTAACAATCATAACAACAAGCCAGATAATATTGTACATATTCTTTACGTATTACTATTATGAATAATAGTCATATGTACTATCAGATCGCGTAAAAATCTAAGTTATCTCTGTTTGTCCTATTTTCCGTACACGTATTACGTCCCTTGGCAATGAAATGTCAACAAGTATCATTCTGCGTGCCATAGAGTGCCCGTTTCATTTCTGACTTGTGCATATCTGTTGAAAGTACGTATACATATGAAAAACTTACGGTGGAACGCATTGTTGGCTTGTCATGGCTTGTACATGCAACTTCTGGGCTCACTTGAGAAGCGATTAACGTTGTGTCTTGATACAGGTTTGCTGCAATAATTATAACAAAAGTCATATTAACAATCATAACAACAAGCCAGATAATATTGTACATATTCTTTACGTATTACTATTATGAATAATAATCATATGTACTATCAGATCGCGTAAAAATCTAAGTTATTTCTGTTTGTCCTATTTTCCCGTACACGTATTACGTCCCTTGGCAATGAAATGTCAACAAGTATCATTCTGCGTGCCATAGAGTGCACGTTTCATTTCTGATGTGTGCATATCTGTTGAAAGTGCGTATACATATGAAAAACTTACGGTGGAACGTATTGTTGGCTTGTCATGGCTTGTACATGCAACTTCTGGGCTCACTTGAGAAGCGATTAACGTTGTGTCTTGATACAAGTTTGCTGCAATAATTATAACAATAGTCATATTAACAATCATAACAACAAGCCAGATAATATTGTACATATTCTATACGTATTACTATTATGAATAATAATCATATGTACTATCAGATTGCGTAAAAATCTAAGTTATCTCTTTTTCTCCTATTTTCCCGTACACGTATTACGTCCCTTGGCAATGAAATGTCAACAAGTATCATTCTGCGTGCCATAGAGTGCCCGTTTCATTTCTGACTTGTGCATATCTGTTGAAAGTACGTATACATATGAAAAACTTACGGTGGAACGCATTGTTGGCTTGTCATGGCTTGTACATGCAACTTCTGGGCTCACTTGAGAAGCGATTAACGTTGTGTCTTGATACAGGTTTGCTGCAATAATTATAACAATAGTCATATTAACAATCATAACAACAAGCCAGATAATATTGTACATATTCTTTACGTATTACTATTATGAATAATAATCATATGTACTATCAGATCGCGTAAAAATCTAAGTTATCTCTGTTTGTCCTATTTTCCAGTACGCGTATTACGTCCCTTGGCAATGAAATGTCAACAAGTATCATTCTGCGTGCCATAGAGTGCCCGTTTCATTTCTGACTTGTGCATATCTGTTGAAAGTACGTATACATATGAAAAACTTACGGTGGAACGCATTGTTGGCTTGTCATGGCTTGTACATGCAACTTCTGGGCTCACTTGAGAAGCGATTAACGTTGTGTCTTGATACAGGTTTGCTGCAATAATTATAACAATAGTCATATTAACAATCATAACAACAAGCCAGATAATATTGTACATATTCTTTACGTATTACTATTATGAATAATAGTCATATGTACTATCAGATCGCGTAAAAATCTAAGTTATCTCTGTTTGTCCTATTTTCCCGTACACGTATTACGTCCCTTGGCAATGAAATGTCAACAAGTATCATTCTGCGTGCCATAGAGTGCCCGTTTCATTTCTGACTTGTGCATATCTGTTGAAAGTACGTATACATATGAAAAACTTACGGTGGAACGCATTGTTGGCTTGTCATGGCTTGTACATGCAACTTCTGGGCTCACTTGAGAAGCGATTAACGTTGTGTCTTGATACAGGTTTGCTGCAATAATTATAACAAAAGTCATATTAACAATCATAACAACAAGCCAGATAATATTGTACATATTCTTTACGTATTACTATTATGAATAATAATCATATGTACTATCAGATCGCGTAAAAATCTAAGTTATTTCTGTTTGTCCTATTTTCCCGTACACGTATTACGTCCCTTGGCAATGAAATGTCAACAAGTATCATTCTGCGTGCCATAGAGTGCACGTTTCATTTCTGATGTGTGCATATCTGTTGAAAGTGCGTATACATATGAAAAACTTACGGTGGAACGTATTGTTGGCTTGTCATGGCTTGTACATGCAACTTCTGGGCTCACTTGAGAAGCGATTAACGTTGTGTCTTGATACAAGTTTGCTGCAATAATTATAACAATAGTCATATTAACAATCATAACAACAAGCCAGATAATATTGTACATATTCTATACGTATTACTATTATGAATAATAATCATATGTACTATCAGATTGCGTAAAAATCTAAGTTATCTCTTTTTCTCCTATTTTCCCGTACACGTATTACGTCCCTTGGCAATGAAATGTCAACAAGTATCATTCTGCGTGCCATAGAGTGCCCGTTTCATTTCTGACTTGTGCATATCTGTTGAAAGTACGTATACATATGAAAAACTTACGGTGGAACGCATTGTTGGCTTGTCATGGCTTGTACATGCAACTTCTGGGCTCACTTGAGAAGCGATTAACGTTGTGTCTTGATACAGGTTTGCTGCAATAATTATAACAATAGTCATATTAACAATCATAACAACAAGCCAGATAATATTGTACATATTCTATACGTATTACTATTATGAATAATAATCATATGTACTATCAGATCGCGTAAAAATCTAAGTTATCTCTGTTTGTCCTATTTTCCCGTACACGTATTACGTCCCTTGGCAATGAAATGACAACAAGTATCATTCTGCGTGCCATAGAGTGCCCGTTTCATTTCTGACTTGTGCATATCTGTTGAAAGTACGTATACATATGATAAACTTACGGTGGAACGCAATGTTGGCTTGTCATGGCTTGTACATGCAACTTCTGGGCTCACTTGAGAAGCGATTAACGTTGTGTCTTGATACAGGTTTGCTGCAATAATTATAACAATAGTCATATTAACAATCATAACAACAAGCCAGATAATATTGTACATATTCTTTACGTATTACTATTATGAATAATAGTCATATGTACTATCAGATCGCGTAAAAATCTAAGTTATCTCTGTTTGTCCTATTTTCCCGTACACGTATTACGTCCCTTGGCAATGAAATGTCAACAAGTATCATTCTGCGTGCCATAGAGTGCCCGTTTCATTTCTGACTTGTGCATATCTGTTGAAAGTACGTATACATATGAAAAACTTACGGTGGAACGCATTGTTGGCTTGTCATGGCTTGTACATGCAACTTCTGGGCTCACTTGAGAAGCGATTAACGTTGTGTCTTGATACAGGTTTGCTGCAATAATTATAACAAAAGTCATATTAACAATCATAACAACAAGCCAGATAATATTGTACATATTCTTTACGTATTACTATTATGAATAATAATCATATGTACTATCAGATCGCGTAAAAATCTAAGTTATTTCTGTTTGTCCTATTTTCCCGTACACGTATTACGTCCCTTGGCAATGAAATGTCAACAAGTATCATTCTGCGTGCCATAGAGTGCACGTTTCATTTCTGATGTGTGCATATCTGTTGAAAGTGCGTATACATATGAAAAACTTACGGTGGAACGTATTGTTGGCTTGTCATGGCTTGTACATGCAACTTCTGGGCTCACTTGAGAAGCGATTAACGTTGTGTCTTGATACAAGTTTGCTGCAATAATTATAACAATAGTCATATTAACAATCATAACAACAAGCCAGATAATATTGTACATATTCTATACGTATTACTATTATGAATAATAATCATATGTACTATCAGATTGCGTAAAAATCTAAGTTATCTCTTTTTCTCCTATTTTCCCGTACACGTATTACGTCCCTTGGCAATGAAATGTCAACAAGTATCATTCTGCGTGCCATAGAGTGCCCGTTTCATTTCTGACTTGTGCATATCTGTTGAAAGTACGTATACATATGAAAAACTTACGGTGGAACGCATTGTTGGCTTGTCATGGCTTGTACATGCAACTTCTGGGCTCACTTGAGAAGCGATTAACGTTGTGTCTTGATACAGGTTTGCTGCAATAATTATAACAATAGTCATATTAACAATCATAACAACAAGCCAGATAATATTGTACATATTCTATACGTATTACTATTATGAATAATAATCATATGTACTATCAGATCGCGTAAAAATCTAAGTTATCTCTGTTTGTCCTATTTTCCCGTACACGTATTACGTCCCTTGGCAATGAAATGTCAACAAGTATCATTCTGCGTGCCATAGAGTGCCCGTTTCATTTCTGACTTGTGCATATCTGTTGAAAGTACGTATACATATGATAAACTTACGGTGGAACGCAATGTTGGCTTGTCATGGCTTGTACATGCAACTTCTGGGCTCACTTGAGAAGCGATTAACGTTGTGTCTTGATACAGGTTTGCTGCAATAATTATAACAATAGTCATATTAACAATCATAACAACAAGCCAGATAATATTGTACATATTCTTTACGTATTACTATTATGAATAATAGTCATATGTACTATCAGATCGCGTAAAAATCTAAGTTATCTCTGTTTGTCCTATTTTCCCGTACACGTATTACGTCCCTTGGCAATGAAATGTCAACAAGTATCATTCTGCGTGCCATAGAGTGCCCGTTTCATTTCTGACTTGTGCATATCTGTTGAAAGTACGTATACATATGAAAAACTTACGGTGGAACGCATTGTTGGCTTGTCATGGCTTGTACATGCAACTTCTGGGCTCACTTGAGAAGCGATTAACGTTGTGTCTTGATACAGGTTTGCTGCAATAATTATAACAAAAGTCATATTAACAATCATAACAACAAGCCAGATAATATTGTACATATTCTTTACGTATTACTATTATGAATAATAATCATATGTACTATCAGATCGCGTAAAAATCTAAGTTATTTCTGTTTGTCCTATTTTCCCGTACACGTATTACGTCCCTTGGCAATGAAATGTCAACAAGTATCATTCTGCGTGCCATAGAGTGCACGTTTCATTTCTGATGTGTGCATATCTGTTGAAAGTGCGTATACATATGAAAAACTTACGGTGGAACGTATTGTTGGCTTGTCATGGCTTGTACATGCAACTTCTGGGCTCACTTGAGAAGCGATTAACGTTGTGTCTTGATACAAGTTTGCTGCAATAATTATAACAATAGTCATATTAACAATCATAACAACAAGCCAGATAATATTGTACATATTCTATACGTATTACTATTATGAATAATAATCATATGTACTATCAGATTGCGTAAAAATCTAAGTTATCTCTTTTTCTCCTATTTTCCCGTACACGTATTACGTCCCTTGGCAATGAAATGTCAACAAGTATCATTCTGCGTGCCATAGAGTGCCCGTTTCATTTCTGACTTGTGCATATCTGTTGAAAGTACGTATACATATGAAAAACTTACGGTGGAACGCATTGTTGGCTTGTCATGGCTTGTACATGCAACTTCTGGGCTCACTTGAGAAGCGATTAACGTTGTGTCTTGATACAGGTTTGCTGCAATAATTATAACAATAGTCATATTAACAATCATAACAACAAGCCAGATAATATTGTACATATTCTATACGTATTACTATTATGAATAATAATCATATGTACTATCAGATCGCGTAAAAATCTAAGTTATCTCTGTTTGTCCTATTTTCCCGTACACGTATTACGTCCCTTGGCAATGAAATGTCAACAAGTATCATTCTGCGTGCCATAGAGTGCCCGTTTCATTTCTGACTTGTGCATATCTGTTGAAAGTACGTATACATATGATAAACTTACGGTGGAACGCAATGTTGGCTTGTCATGGCTTGTACATGCAACTTCTGGGCTCACTTGAGAAGCGATTAACGTTGTGTCTTGATACAGGTTTGCTGCAATAATTATAACAATAGTCATATTAACAATCATAACAACAAGCCAGATAATATTGTACATATTCTTTACGTATTACTATTATGAATAATAATCATATGTACTATCAGATCGCGTAAAAATCTAAGTTATCTCTGTTTGTCCTATTTTCCCGTACAAGTATTACGTCCCTTGGCAATGAAATGTCAACAAGTATCATTCTGCGTGCCATAGAGTGCACGTTTCATTTCTGATGTGTGCATATCTGTTGAAAGTGCGTATACATATGAAAAACTTACGGTGGAACGCATTGTTGGCTTGTCATGGCTTGTACATGCAACTTCTGGGCTCACTTGAGAAGCGATTAACGTTGTGTCTTGATACAAGTTTGCTGCAATACTTATAACAATAGTCATATTAACAATCATAACAACAAGCCAGATAATATTGTACATATTCTATACGTATTACTATTATGAATAATAATCATATGTACTATCAGATCGCGTAAAAATCTAAGTTATCTCTGTTTGTCCTATTTTCCCGTACACGTATTACGTCCCTTGGCAATGAAATGTCAACAAGTATCATTCTGCGTGCCATAGAGTGCACGTTTCATTTCTGATGTGTGCATATCTGTTGAAAGTGCGTATACATATGAAAAACTTACGGTGGAACGCATTGTTGGCTTGTGATGGCTTGTACATGCAACTTCTGGGCTCACTTGAGAAGCGATTAACGTTGTGTCTTGATACAAGTTTGCTGCAATAATTATAACAATAGTCATATTAACAATCATAACAACAAGCCAGATAATATTGTACATATTCTATACGTATTACTATTATGAATAATAATCATATGTACTATCAGATTGCGTAAAAATCTAAGTTATCTCTGTTTGTCCTATTTTCCCGTACACGTATTACGTCCCTTGGCAATGAAATGTCAACAAGTATCATTCTGCGTGCCATAGAGTGCCCGTTTCATTTCTGACTTGTGCATATCTGTTGAAAGTACGTATACATATGAAAAACTTACGGTGGAACGCATTGTTGGCTTGTCATGGCTTGTACATGCAACTTCTGGGCTCACTTGAGAAGCGATTAACGTTGTGTCTTGATACAGGTTTGCTGCAATAATTATAACAATAGTCATATTAACAATCATAACAACAAGCCAGATAATATTGTACATATTCTATACGTATTACTATTATGAATAATAATCATATGTACTATCAGATCGCGTAAAAATCTAAGTTATCTCTTTTTCTCCTATTTTCCCGTACACGTATTACGTCCCTTGGCAATGAAATGTCAACAAGTATCATTCTGCGTGCCATAGAGTGCCCGTTTCATTTCTGACTTGTGCATATCTGTTGAAAGTACGTATACATATGAAAAACTTACGGTGGAACGCATTGTTGGCTTGTCATGGCTTGTACATGCAACTTCTGGGCTCACTTGAGAAGCGATTAACGTTGTGTCTTGATACAGGTTTGCTGCAATACTTATAACAATAGTCATATTAACAATCATAACAACAAGCCAGATAATATTGTACATATTCTATACGTATTACTATTATGAATAATAATCATATGTACTATCAGATTGCGTAAAAATCTAAGTTATCTCTGTTTGTCCTATTTTCCCGTACACGTATAACGTCCCTTGGCAATGAAATGTCAACAAGTATCATTCTGCGTGCCATAGAGTGCCCGTTTCATTTCTGACTTGTGCATATCTGTTGAAAGTACGTATACATATGAAAAACTTACGGTGGAACGCATTGTTGGCTTGTCATGGCTTGTACATGCAACTTCTGGGCTCACTTGAGAAGCGATTAACGTTGTGTCTTGATACAGGTTTGCTGCAATAATTATAACAATAGTCATATTAACAATCATAACAACAAGCCAGATAATATTGTACATATTCTTTACGTATTACTATTATGAATAATAATCATATGTACTATCAGATCGCGTAAAAATCTAAGTTATCTCTGTTTGTCCTATTTTCCCGTACACGTATTACGTCCCTTGGCAATGAAATGTCAACAAGTATCATTCTGCGTGCCATAGAGTGCACGTTTCATTTCTGATGTGTGCATATCTGTTGAAAGTGCGTATACATATGAAAAACTTACGGTGGAACGCATTGTTGGCTTGTGATGGCTTGTACATGCAACTTCTGGGCTCACTTGAGAAGCGATTAACGTTGTGTCTTGATACAAGTTTGCTGCAATAATTATAACAATAGTCATATTAACAATCATAACAACAAGCCAGATAATATTGTACATATTCTATACGTATTACTATTATGAATAATAATCATATGTACTATCAGATTGCGTAAAAATCTAAGTTATCTCTGTTTGTCCTATTTTCCCGTACACGTATTACGTCCCTTGGCAATGAAATGTCAACAAGTATCATTCTGCGTGCCATAGAGTGCCCGTTTCATTTCTGACTTGTGCATATCTGTTGAAAGTACGTATACATATGAAAAACTTACGGTGGAACGCATTGTTGGCTTGTCATGGCTTGTACATGCAACTTCTGGGCTCACTTGAGAAGCGATTAACGTTGTGTCTTGATACAGGTTTGCTGCAATAATTATAACAATAGTCATATTAACAATCATAACAACAAGCCAGATAATATTGTACATATTCTATACGTATTACTATTATGAATAATAATCATATGTACTATCAGATCGCGTAAAAATCTAAGTTATCTCTTTTTCTCCTATTTTCCCGTACACGTATTACGTCCCTTGGCAATGAAATGTCAACAAGTATCATTCTGCGTGCCATAGAGTGCCCGTTTCATTTCTGACTTGTGCATATCTGTTGAAAGTACGTATACATATGAAAAACTTACGGTGGAACGCATTGTTGGCTTGTCATGACTTGTACATGCAACTTCTGGGCTCACTTGAGAAGCGATTAACGTTGTGTCTTGATACAGGTTTGCTGCAATACTTATAACAATAGTCATATTAACAATCATAACAACAAGCCAGATAATATTGTACATATTCTATACGTATTACTATTATGAATAATAATCATATGTACTATCAGATCGCGTAAAAATCTAAGTTATCTCTGTTTGTCCTATTTTCCCGTACACGTATTACGTCCCTTGGCAATGAAATGTCAACAAGTATCATTCTGCGTGCCATAGAGTGCCCGTTTCATTTCTGACTTGTGCATATCTGTTGAAAGTACGTATACATATGATAAACTTACGGTGGAACGCAATGTTGGCTTGTCATGGCTTGTACATGCAACTTCTGGGCTCACTTGAGAAGCGATTAACGTTGTGTCTTGATACAGGTTTGCTGCAATAATTATAACAATAGTCATATTAACAATCATAACAACAAGCCAGATAATATTGTACATATTCTTTACGTATTACTATTATGAATAATAATCATATGTACTATCAGATCGCGTAAAAATCTAAGTTATCTCTGTTTGTCCTATTTTCCCGTACACGTATTACGTCCCTTGGCAATGAAATGTCAACAAGTATCATTCTGCGTGCCATAGAGTGCACGTTTCATTTCTGACTGTGTGCATATCTGTTGAAAGTAGCGTATACATATGAAAAACTTACGGTGGAACGCATTGTTGGCTTGTCATGGCTTGTACATGCAACTTCTGGGCTCACTTGAGAAGCGATTAACGTTGTGTCTTGATACAGGTTTGCTGCAATAATTATAACAATAGTCATATTAACAATCATAACAACAAGCCAGATAATATTGTACATATTCTATACGTATTACTATTATGAATAATAATCATATGTACTATCAGATCGCGTAAAAATCTAAGTTATCTCTGTTT
>JAWPHD010020785.1:22500-30510 GCA_037043455.1 Cyrtodaria siliqua | reverse complement strand
AAAAAGCTACACACTCTGTACCTTAAACAATATAAACAAAAGGAGAAGAACATTGTTGAAGTGAACGTGGCTTGATAACACACACAGACATTTAAATGTAGAGCTAATCACACACACACACACAACACAACACAACACAACACAACACAACACAACACAACACAATCACAACACAACACAACACAATCACAACACAACAACCACACCACATCACAATCACAAAACACAACAACACAACAACCACACCACACCACATCACACCACATCACACCACATCACAATCACAACAAAGATAAGATAGATAGATAGATAGATAGATAGATAGATAGATAGATAGATAGATAGATAGATAGATAGATAGATAGATAGATAGATAGATAGATAGATATAGATAGATAGATAGATAGATAGATAGATAGATAGATAGATAGATAGATAGATAGATAGATAGATAGATAGATAGATAGATAGATAGATAGATAGATAGATAGATAGATAGATAGATAGATAGATAGATAGATAGATAGATAGATAGATAGATAGATAGATAGATAGATAGATAGATAGATAGATAGATAGATAGAAATAACTAATGACAAAAAGAAAGAAATAATAATAATAAAAAACATTATTGACTAATCAACAATAACCGCCGTCAAGTCGTTAAACATTTAAGATAAGATAAGATAAGATAAGATAAGATAAGAAGATAAGATAAGATAAGATAAGATAATGTAAGTAAGTAAGTAAGTAAGTAAGTAAGTAAGTAAGTAAGCAAGTAAATAAGTAAGTAAGTAAGTAATTAAGTAAGTAAGTAAATAAGAAAAATAAATAAGTAATGAAAAAAAGAAATAAATAATAAAAAAGATTATTGACTAATGCAACAATAACCGTCAAGTCGATACAAATTTCATACTTCGTTTACAGGTGACGAACATAGAGAGGCCAGATTAGCGATGGAATCGATATTGAAGAGTGACACGCCGATCACTATTGACAACATGACAACAGACGGGGACAGCAAAGCATTCAAAGGCGCTCGTGCTGCTCAACTTGCTATCACGGGCAAACCAATGTCAAGAATGGCGGATGTTGTACATCTGACTAAAACAATGAAAAATAAAATTAAGAGGACTGAGTTTTCGCAAAAGATGTTTCCTGGACATACCAAACGGGACCGAGCATACATTCAGAAACGCTTTGCAAAGGACGTATCTCACCGTGTACTAACTGAGTTTCAAAATGTACAGCAGAGTATAGGCGACACAAATATTCCCTGTTTACAACAAAAATGTGAAAATTTGAAGATGGCTATAATAGACTGCTACCAGGATAAATGTGGGAAAACTTGTAGAAAATATTCCATGGCGTGTGGGGGTAATCCACCAATCTCAACATGGAGAAAACATTTTATGCCAACATCATGTAAACCTTTAAAGATTCAGGGAGACGACAAAAATAAACTTATCGACTGTTTAAATGTTCGACTGGGAAAAGACGCTGTGACCAAGACATGTAAAGGTGCTGACACAAATAAGCTAGAGGCGTTACACCGCGGTATAAATGCCTCAAACCCGAAAGACGTAACCTTTCGACGTAATGCTAAAGGCAGAAAATTAAGTGCCGCAGCACGGTTAAATGACGGACGGGCAAATTCAGCAATAGAAAAAGTTAAGGCTGTTGGAGGGTCATTTCCCCAAAACACAAAAGTGTTACGGTCACTTAAGAAAATTCAGGACAAAAATACGTACGACAAACATCGACAAATGTTACAAACTTATAAAACAGCCAGATTTATCAACAAAGTGAACAAATTTAAAGTATACGATGACCAACGACAACATAAAACATACTCAACTGACCTTCTCGACAAGTAAACAATGACCACACATTTTGCTATATGAAAAGTGGGTGGGGTAACAATTTGACATGAAACACTACAATAGGATAATATAAACAATCTACTCACATGAAGCATGCAATCAGGATACTCTGTATGTCCTAAACACAGTCTTGGTATCATGTGAAGGCATCTTTGTCTTTCCATGTTGACGCTATGAGGCTCCAAGCTGAGATGGTCAAATCGTAAACATAAACTGTTGTGGCAAAGATGAGACACGTCCATTCCCCTAGGAATACTAGAAACACACATAACACACATATACATCACTCTGTGTGCTAACATGTTCATCTGAGTATGTCTCCCAGCCAAAACAATCGACTGTCTCCCATATTCTGACACTTTCTGACCACAGAATCGTCTATTAAGTCCCAAATGACGGTTATAAAGCATGCACGGGGTCCGACTAGAAGCAAAGTAGTCTATTTTACACTGCAAAAGCATCAAATACTTATCAAAATCCATATTATGCCTAAGAAATACACTGTTTCACTCTAAAATCAAGATTTCACTTTAAAAAATCCAATCTAGTAACAATAGGCGCTGTCTGTCAAGCTTTTCCCTGTTCCAGATGAGGGTTGTTTAACGTCTCACTAGTGAATTATTCAACACTATATAATATATGTAGAAATGGTCACGTGCGGACCACTGCGAACATACTTTAAACTGTCCATTGGTCTTTAAATCTCCCCTCAATCTGCAAACCTTCCTCTGAAGCTCAGAATATCCACAAAAAATCAAATGTTCACCAGATTAAATTTTTTTAAATTCCAGTCTTTTTCAGTACCCCTCAAAACTAGCTCCATTTCACTGATAATTCAACTGTATTCCTACCCATTTTCAAATTATCATATCTTCCTCGAAAATCACCCAGTGGCATCCAAACTTGGCAGAAGTCATGAACATGTTCCAATCTTGTCACCTGAAAACAGAAATAAGAGAATGATTGCACATTTCCAAGTTCAGAGCAAACCGATTAACACAGCCCTAGTTTTTTACGGTGTAGGAATCTTCCTACCGTCCTGCCCAAGGGAGGTAATTCTGTAGTGAGACCTTTAACTGAATTATTTTTTTGACATAAGACTCAAAACTTTATCAAACAAAGTAACAATATTGACGAACATAAAATGACGTTACTTGGTGTTATCCGCGGACTATTTTTAACAAAATGGCATAAAACATGAAGCCGGTCACATTTGCTTCAAGTCAGTTTCGGACGACTTGAAAATGCACAGAACTGCCACGACATATCAACCGCTAAGCTTGAATATCTTCTATACTTGTTAAAGAAAATGTTTGAAACTTTTAAGTTTTGGTGTTATATGATTGCTTTATCTTATCATTGTATTAAATTTACTGTGTATGTAATATTACCCAATTCAAGTGTCAAAATGCATGCCCTTATATGGCAATTTATTGGTTTCTTGAATAAATGCTTTATTATTCGAACAGTACATCATCTTTGACTTATCATTTCTGCTTCCAAAGAAACTTCATTGTTGGTAGATAAGCTTACTTGTAATTGTAGTGGATGGCTAAGCTGGATTGATGAAATCCTAAACCTTCCTAACCTAATATGGTTAGATTTTTACGCCAAAACGTAACGTTATTTTCATGACGTCATCTTCATGATGTCATCATTTGTTATGTTATTCAGGGAGTAAATGGAGTTTGTCTTTGAAGGGGCATAACTTGAAAAGAGATTATTACAGAACAGAGCTAGCTAGGAAGCAAGTTTACTATTTATAAAAAGGAGTGTACTTGCAATAATGAAACATAAAATATCACACTTTAAGAAGGGAGTCGACCAAAATAGATTTAAACCACTTTCAGGCAGGTGGTCTGATGACAAGCGGACAGTGACCATTAAGAGACTGACTAAAGACGTGTATGATAGTCTCCTAATTCAGGATAAAAAATCAAATGTGCTACTGTGTGGAGCTGTAGACAAGAAGATTCCAGCAACAATGACCTTGAGACCAAGCAAGGCTGCCAAAACGCCTATAGAGCAAGCACTTATGGATAGTGCTAAAGCTGAAAGTGATAAGAATGAACTGCGTACATACCGTATCTTTCACCTTGGGAAGACTGCTGACATGTTCTTTGAAACATTCTCTGATCACAGATCCTGGGATGGCACCTGTCAAGGGAAATTAAACTTTGACTTGAAGTTTGATAAACAGATGGGGTTAGGGTGGTGCGAGAGACTGAAATGTCTTAAATGTGGGTTCGTTGGCAAAGAACATAAGCTTTATGAAACGGTGAACACCAATCGACCAGGACCAAAAGTTGCCGACATAAATCTGTCAGTGGCAGTGGGGTTAATGGACACAAAATCCGGCCCAAATGACTTTCGGTACTTGATGACATGCCTGAAAATTCCACCACCATCTTACTCATCTATGCAAAGCCATAGCAACATTGCTGCTGACAAAGTTTCGGAGGTGGCACATGCTAGTTTCAACCGTGCAAGACAGCAAGTCCGAGAAAACAACGTCGCGTGTGGGTTTGAAAAAGACGCCTCAATTCCGGGTGGGGTAGACTCCCAATATAACAACAGTCTGAAGTCAGCAGGGGAGACAACTCCAATGCAGCCAGCCACTCAAGTCAGCACTACCATCATAGAGATGCAGACAAATCTAAAGAAAGTGATTGGCATGCACATTGGCAGTAAACTTTGTTCCCACTCGGACCACAGCGCATGTAATGCGAGGTCTGGATGCAGCAAAAATCTTCAGGATACCGACCAAATAGGTAAGTTTCATAACAATTAATTAAACATTATTTAATTAACACAACACAACACAACACAACACAACACAACACAACACAACACAACACAACACAACACAACACAACACAACACAACACAACACAACACAACACAACACAATCACAACACAACACAACACAATCACAACACAACAACCACACCACATCACAATCACAAAACACAACAACACAACAACCACACCACACCACATCACACCACATCACACCACATCACAATCACAACAAAGATAAGATAGATAGATAGATAGATAGATAGATAGATAGATAGATAGATAGATAGATAGATAGATAGATAGATAGATAGATAGATAGATAGATAGATAGATAGATAGATAGATAGATAGATAGATAGATAGATAGATAGATAGATAGATAGATAGATAGATAGATAGATAGATAGATAGATAGATAGATAGATAGATAGATAGATAGATAGATAGATAGATAGATAGATAGATAGATAGATAGATAGATAGATAGATAGATAGATATAGATAGATAGATAGATAGATAGATAGATAGATAGATAGATAGATAGATAGATAGATAGATAGAAATAACTAATGACAAAAAGAAAGAAATAATAATAATAAAAAACATTATTGACTAATCAACAATAACCGCCGTCAAGTCGTTAAACATTTAAGATAAGATAAGATAAGATAAGATAAGATAAGAAGATAAGATAAGATAAGATAAGATAATGTAAGTAAGTAAGTAAGTAAGTAAGTAAGTAAGTAAGTAAGCAAGTAAATAAGTAAGTAAGTAAGTAATTAAGTAAGTAAGTAAATAAGAAAAATAAATAAGTAATGAAAAAAAGAAATAAATAATAAAAAAGATTATTGACTAATGCAACAATAACCGTCAAGTCGATACAAATTTCATACTTCGTTTACAGGTGACGAACATAGAGAGGCCAGATTAGCGATGGAATCGATATTGAAGAGTGACACGCCGATCACTATTGACAACATGACAACAGACGGGGACAGCAAAGCATTCAAAGGCGCTCGTGCTGCTCAACTTGCTATCACGGGCAAACCAATGTCAAGAATGGCGGATGTTGTACATCTGACTAAAACAATGAAAAATAAAATTAAGAGGACTGAGTTTTCGCAAAAGATGTTTCCTGGACATACCAAACGGGACCGAGCATACATTCAGAAACGCTTTGCAAAGGACGTATCTCACCGTGTACTAACTGAGTTTCAAAATGTACAGCAGAGTATAGGCGACACAAATATTCCCTGTTTACAACAAAAATGTGAAAATTTGAAGATGGCTATAATAGACTGCTACCAGGATAAATGTGGGAAAACTTGTAGAAAATATTCCATGGCGTGTGGGGGTAATCCACCAATCTCAACATGGAGAAAACATTTTATGCCAACATCATGTAAACCTTTAAAGATTCAGGGAGACGACAAAAATAAACTTATCGACTGTTTAAATGTTCGACTGGGAAAAGACGCTGTGACCAAGACATGTAAAGGTGCTGACACAAATAAGCTAGAGGCGTTACACCGCGGTATAAATGCCTCAAACCCGAAAGACGTAACCTTTCGACGTAATGCTAAAGGCAGAAAATTAAGTGCCGCAGCACGGTTAAATGACGGACGGGCAAATTCAGCAATAGAAAAAGTTAAGGCTGTTGGAGGGTCATTTCCCCAAAACACAAAAGTGTTACGGTCACTTAAGAAAATTCAGGACAAAAATACGTACGACAAACATCGACAAATGTTACAAACTTATAAAACAGCCAGATTTATCAACAAAGTGAACAAATTTAAAGTATACGATGACCAACGACAACATAAAACATACTCAACTGACCTTCTCGACAAGTAAACAATGACCACACATTTTGCTATATGAAAAGTGGGTGGGGTAACAATTTGACATGAAACACTACAATAGGATAATATAAACAATCTACTCACATGAAGCATGCAATCAGGATACTCTGTATGTCCTAAACACAGTCTTGGTATCATGTGAAGGCATCTTTGTCTTTCCATGTTGACGCTATGAGGCTCCAAGCTGAGATGGTCAAATCGTAAACATAAACTGTTGTGGCAAAGATGAGACACGTCCATTCCCGAATACTAGAAACACACATAACACACATATACATCACTCTGTGTGCTAACATGTTCATCTGAGTATGTCTCCCAGCCAAAACAATCGACTGTCTCCCATATTCTGACACTTTCTGACCACAGAATCGTCTATTAAGTCCCAAATGACGGTTATAAAGCATGCACGGGGTCCGACTAGAAGCAAAGTAGTCTATTTTACACTGCAAAAGCATCAAATACTTATCAAAATCCATATTATGCCTAAGAAATACACTGTTTCACTCTAAAATCAAGATTTCACTTTAAAAAATCCAATCTAGTAACAATAGGCGCTGTCTGTCAAGCTTTTCCCTGTTCCAGATGAGGGTTGTTTAACGTCTCACTAGTGAATTATTCAACACTATATAATATATGTAGAAATGGTCACGTGCGGACCACTGCGAACATACTTTAAACTGTCCATTGGTCTTTAAATCTCCCCTCAATCTGCAAACCTTCCTCTGAAGCTCAGAATATCCACAAAAAATCAAATGTTCACCAGATTAAATTTTTTTAAATTCCAGTCTTTTTCAGTACCCCTCAAAACTAGCTCCATTTCACTGATAATTCAACTGTATTCCTACCCATTTTCAAATTATCATATCTTCCTCGAAAATCACCCAGTGGCATCCAAACTTGGCAGAAGTCATGAACATGTTCCAATCTTGTCACCTGAAAACAGAAATAAGAGAATGATTGCACATTTCCAAGTTCAGAGCAAACCGATTAACACAGCCCTAGTTTTTTACGGTGTAGGAATCTTCCTACCGTCCTGCCCAAGGGAGGTAATTCTGTAGTGAGACCTAGAATGTTTAACGACGTTGCTTTGTAAACCTTCACCTCTAACCGCTGCGGGTTCGAATCCCACTGTGAGTTTCGACTTGTGATGGATCCATTTACAGTTCACCACTATGCTTTCTTCTTTGATTTTGCAATGACCGGTCAGACTGTGGACCCTATGATGACGTCTATATAGCCCAAAAGGACGGTGACGTTTGATGTTTATCTCGTTTGATGTTTATCTGCAGTCTTGTGTTGTCGTGCCCTCAATGGTTTATTCTCTTGTTGCTCTGGCCTCTGCCAAGTCACTGAGAACCTTCTGTGTGTGTTTTTTTGTATTTATATATATACGAGCATCCTTGTGTTTTAATTATATTGCCTATTAATGCTGCTTTGTTGGTTAGAGAATAGTTCATGGCG
>JAWPHD010020785.1:0-17500 GCA_037043455.1 Cyrtodaria siliqua | reverse complement strand
CAAAAGGTAGTTTTAGGACCATTCGGCCCGGTGTCAATACAATGTGACTGTGTGGGGATATCATGTCATGTGTCTACGGCGTGATATTCCAGGATATCATGTCATGTGTCTACGGCGTGATATTCCAGTGCGGCAGCATCCTTACCAAAAAATTCAGGCTTCTGGCGACTATTTGCTGCAACTCTGCAGCAAACATTGCTGCAAAGCTGCGGCAGACAAGTTTGCGGCGAAGTTGCGGCACACTTTTACCATGCAAATGAGGTCTGCGGCAGAGTGGCAGCAAGCAAATGAGGTTCTGGTGATGTTCTGGCGATGTTCACCGCAACTTTGCCGCAGACCTCATTTGCATGGTAAAAGTGTGCTGCAACTTTGCAGCAAACTTCATTTGCGTAACACTTTTAGCTGTAATCTTCTGGCGATGTTTTGGCGATGTTTGCTGCAACTTTGCCGCAGACCTCATTTACATAATAAAAGTGTGCGGCAACTTTGCAGCAAACTTCATTTGAATTAAATGTTTCTCTTCAATGTTATGTTGATGCTTGTGGTGATGTTTGATGCAAAGTTGCGGCAATGTTCGCCAACACATCGCGGCAAACTTGTTCAAAATAAATAATGGACTGAAATTATGAAATATTTTGTTTTTATATATTTAGCTCAAAAACATGATTTTCACTATTTAACTCTTAAACGATTTAATAGTGACAAAGCCATACAATAATAAATTCCATCCAGACATGCGTAAAATGCAAATGCTCATTTTCATGGGAATGTCAAATGTTGTCTTTTCCACATTATTCCCATTTTTATGGAGATGTCAAGCGCTGTCATTTCTGCATTACTCTCATTTTCACGGAGATTTCGAGCGCTGTTATTTCTGTATTGCTCCCATTTTCAGGAATTTGTCGAGCACTGTCATTTCTGCATTACTCTCATTTTATGGAGATGCCGAGCGGTGTCATTTCTGTATTATTCCCATTTTCATGGAGATTTCGAACGTTGTCATTTTTGCATTACTCACATTTTGTTGGAGATACGGGCCCTTAATTCCTGCATTACTCACATTTTCTTGGAGATGTCGAGCATTGTAATTCATGCATTACTCCCATTTGTATGTAGATGTCGAGTGCTATCATTCTTGCATTACTTACATTTTCCTGGAGATGTCGAGTGCTGTTATTCCTACATTACTCCCATTTTCATAGAGATGTTGAGCGCTGTAATTTCATCATTACTGCCATTTTCATGGAGATGTCGAGCGATGTCATTTCTGTATTACTCCCATTTTCATGAGATGCCGAGCGCTGTCATTTCTGAATTACTCTCATTTTCATGGAGATGTCCAGCACTGTCATTTCTGTATTACTCCCATTTTCATAGAGATGTCGAGCGCTGTCAATTCTGCATTACTACCATTTTCATGGAGATGTCGATCACTGTCATTTCCGTATTACCCCCAGTTCATAGACATGTCGAGCGCTGTCATTTCTATATTACTCCCATTTTCATAGAGATGTCGAGCGCTGTCAATTCTGCATTACTACCATTTTCATGGAGATGTCGGGCACTGTCATTTCCGTATTACTCCCAGTTCATAGAGATGTCGAGCGCTGTCATTTCTATATTACTCCCATTTTCACAGAGACGTCGAGCACTGTCATCCCAATTTTCATAGAGATGTCGAGCGCTGTCATTTCTGCATTACTCCCATTATCATAGAGATGTCGAGCCCTGTCATTCCTGTTTTATCCCCTTTTCATGGAAATGTCGAACGCTGTCATTTTTGCATTACTCTCATTTTCATAGAGATGTCGAGCGCTGTCATTTCTGCATTACTCCCATTATCATAGAGATGTCGAGAAATGCATTATGACCCAATAAACTAGTGATGCGGTATATATATATATATTTTAACAAGACCCAGCAAAAATGTTGGGTCAGACCCAGAATTATGGTTTGAGAAAAAAAGGCCTTAACAGTTATATTACCCGTTAAGTTACGACTATATAGGGATACATAAGTACCTTTAGGTGTACTTAATTCATAAACAAATACCAAACACGTATATACACACTATTTCAGGGTGGCCCCAATAAATGTGTTCAAATTGAGAGACCCAGTATCCTGGTGACTTTAAGTATATATATATATATATATATATATATATATATATATATATATATATATGTGCGTCATTTTGATTTAGGATCTGTGAATATATTTTAATCATCGTATATCATATTTCTGTAAAGAATTATGTTTGATGTTTCGCAATGTGTCTATGTAAACAATAATATGCAAATAAACTTATTATCTGTTGCTTTGTTACTCCTCCTCGTCGCATTTTCTTCAAACATTTTCTTCCGGATGTTTTTGTCAGTCTGAATGATTGTGCCTAGGGACAATTTGTGTGCGTCTAGTATACAGATACATTTACAATGGCAAAAACACTAACTGCTGGAGTTCCTCAAGGCTATGTCTTGGGTCCTCTTTTATTTTTGTTATATGTAAATAATTATTGGGGAAAATATGCTGAGTATAACTCGTCTGTTTGCTGATGACAGTTCGTTATCAGTCTCAACATCTAGTATAAACGACATGGAAGGAATCCTTAATCATGACCTGCTCATGATTACGGAATGGTCAAAGCAATGGCTTGTGCAATTTAATCCGGCCAAAACAGAAGTAATATTCTTTTCCTTAAGCAATAATGATCGTCTTCCAACTTTATATCTAGACAATGTCCCGCTAACCTTTGTTGATAATCATAAACATTTAGGAGTAACACTGAGTAATAACGGTAAATGGCACGAACACATTAAAAATATTGTTGCTTCTGCATCAAAGGTGCTTGGATTAATGAGAATGCTTAAATACAAAGTAGCGCGTAAAACACTTAATCAGATATACTTGTCTTATATGCGCCCAATATTGGAATATTCATCCATTACATGGGATGGAAGTACTTCACTAGAAAAAGATAGCTTGGAAAAGTTACAATACGAGGCAGCTCGTATTGTGACGGGTCTAACCCGATCTGTATCCATACATCGCTTAATATCCGAAATAGGATGGGTTTCACTTTCTGATAGAAGGCAAATGCAAAAACTTATTTCAGTTTATAATGTTAAAAATGGAACCGTTCCGAATTACATTTCAAACATTTTCCCACAGCTAGTTGGAGATGCCAGCGCATACAATCTCAGAAATAACGATAACTACGCCACTATTGCTAGGAGAACTGAAATATACAATAAATCGTTTGTTCCTTCCTCTCTTAAACTATGGAATGACTTGCCAATAGAAATACGAAACTCTGAAAGTATCGCAATTTTTAAGAGAATACTATTAACATCTGTATTTTTTAGTACAAAAGTTCCACCCTACTACTTATGTTGACAAAGATTAGTTGCCGTTTTACATGCCAGAATAAGGAATATGTTTAGCAATCTCAATAATGATTTATACCTTAACCATTTATGTGATTCACCGACTTGCGAGTGAAGTAGAAGATGCTGAACACTATTTTTTCCAATGTGACAAATTTACAGCATATCGGCTTCATCTGTTTCAGTCTACTCGCCATTTACACCCGTTAAATGTAAGCACACTCCTTTATGGTCGTGAACAGATAACTGACAGGGAAAATAATTCCCTCTTCGAAGCAGTTCAAACATATATACAAGAAACACATAGGTTTACATAAGTGTCTGATTCTCCCAGGATTTTCCGACGCATTTCGACACTCTACACGCATACCATTGCAGTGTTTGTTGTTGTTGTTATTACATATCTCAAGGTCATACAGCTTTAGCAGTTGATGTAATGTGAAGCGTTCATGTTTTCGAACTGATTGGAACTTAAAGATTGGGAAATTCTCTCTCTCTCTCTCTCTCTCTCTCTCTCTCTCTCTCTCTCTCTCATATATGTTGTGTTTACTATTCATCATTCTCTCTCTCAATGTATTATTTGCCATTGTAATTTATTTCACTCAGCCATACTCATTTGTAATTTCAAGATGTTAACTGGGAAGGGTTTAAACTAATGTTGGTAGAACTTGTTACCCGACCCATTTGTCATTATAATATTTCTATTGTATATATGTGGATATTATTGTGTCTGTAAAATATTGGCAATAAAATATGTTTAAATCTCATTAAAGACCTTCATTATTATCAATGTATCTGTTCAGGTGCTACTTGATTGATGGCAAAAACAATAATCGTGGCTCCGTGAAAAATGGAGTGTTAACAACACAATTCGCAACAACTCTGCAGTTCTGCAAATGAAAAGGTTCTAGGTATATTCTGCATATTTGTTATCGATGTAAATAGAGGGTGGGCCTTGAATATTCATTCCTGTTGGCACCATACTGTTTTTTTTATGTTGGTGCCCCGTTAAATCCGATTCAACTGTTTCTACAAACCTTCTGAAGACCTATGTACAGTCAATGTATTAACATATAATATGTCCCTCGACGTTTTAAATACATTTTTAAATGATTACATTTTGTCTAATGCTACTGCTTCGTTTCAACTCTTCCTTTGTACAATTTGTAAATGTTGCAAAGTTTTGCAGCCGTTTCCTATTACTAATAATAACTGGTGTTTATCCCAATACGAGTACAACTATCATATTGTGTTTGAGTTGCAATATGCACTAAACTACGTCCCAGAAAATAATCGATTTCTTTACTGTTGATTAAATAGCGGTCGGAAAAATCTCGACGACTCGTAGTGTTTGATGATGTCTTAATTTAATATATGCATTTTCGTACCCTTAAACCTACAGAGTCCCTATATCAATCGATTTCTTCTTTGTAGGCGTGTCTTTAGTTGTAACTTCATGTTCAACAGCTCATGTCGAATCGGGTATTTAAGCGAGCAAATATAGCGCATAAAATCATTTTTCTCCTTATCTTCACAGCGTGCACGTCGCGGAGAGGGCACTGCCGACGTTCAGGACTTGAGAACTTGTCACTCTCAGGACTGAGCGTCGGTTGACTGATAGTGAAGATGTCTCCTGCGTCCCATCACAGCACACATCATCTGATGTCTCCAGATCCCTGAAGTCGGAACAGGTACGCTGGATGAAAATGCAACGGACCTATACTCAACCATAAACCTCGGTCACCTACGTTGCAGTGGAGGCCCACATTCTACCATGGTTTTTCACAAGTCACAGAAGACTTCAGGGTGACACAGACATCGGGCGGTGTGTGCGGCGCAGGGGTCATACTATGATGGGTGTGGCCCCAAACAGAGAACCCGACCAGTAGCGGATGTAGGACAACCACCTAGCGGATGTAGACCACCTCGCCAGACCACTTCACCGCCACAGCGAAACTACATAGAGCAGCAGCGACACAACACTACACACCTTCAAGAGAAACGACTACACTACACAGCAGCACCAGATCAACCGACATACACATCTAGAGAAGTCCAGACTCTATTGTGCCCATCGCGTCATGGTTACCTCGACGTGTTAGTTGGCGGACGGCTTTAAACCTTCGAACTACACACACGCAGAAAATCATTTACTGTATATACATCGACCAGTTCACATCGTACCTATACACAGGTAACAGTAATTTTTACAGAAAAAAAAAGTTCTTTCGGGGCTCGAACACACGACCTTCTGATTTCAAGTCTTGTGCTCTATCCACTGACTACAACGCTACTTGAGAAAATAGTATACTAACTACCATATATTACGAGGCAAAATAACTTAACATATTTGAACGCAACTAAATATGCAGTCCATATTGTCGCAAGTGTAAATTAACATTGCCTGGTGTAATACTGTATCTTATCAATATGAAACTAATACTTCGCCTCGAATCAACCATATCTCGACTTGTTATTTAGCGCTTGATGAGTTTGTGTGCGCGCTCTTGTTATTACGTAATGCCTATTTAGTGTTAAAAATGCTACAAAATACCAATAAATAGCAGTGGTCTAGAGGTTCAGCGTACATCTTTCAAATCTTACAAGTGCAAGGGTGTGGTTCAAATCCCGTTCCGGGCAACTATTTTTTTATCACATATATTCTGGAGCCGTATATTTATCGATGTTATCTGTACGGAGGCTAAATAAAATGTGAACTTTTACGTATCGATTTCTCCTTATATACCGACTGTTGGGGGTGTTCGTCGATTTGAAACTACTTCACACGTGACTCATTCATATTCATGAGTTATTACCAGTTAAAATAGGGACTGTACAGCTTTAAGGACACACTTGGTCATTGAAAAAGCATGGGAAGTTTGAATATTTACAGCCAGCACGCTTCATGGCTGATCAACTCAGGTATATAAATTGAGGCCCGCTCTTAGTTTTTTATTTGTATAGTATTGCTATATTGAGGGTAAGACTAGCTTAACAACACTTTGTAATTTACTTTAATGAAGAAATATATGTTCATAATTTAGCTTTTGAATAAAAACTTATCTGGTATTTTTTAATTGTTTGTAGACCAAAAATCAGAGCAAAACACAATAAATATACAACATTATTTAATGTGTTATTATGTGTACTGGTCACAAATGCTTTATTGGGTGGGCCTCATAATCTGAAGAAAGACTGAATATCGCACTTTGCTTATGCAATTGTATGACTAACAGTGATTTACAGTTACCTATAGAAATTCTCGCCCCCACCCACCAAATACAATAGTCCTTAATGGCTTGTTATCGCAGGCTTAATACCCTCCGGCCCTTTCTTGCCATTGACCGTGCCAAGGCGGTAGCACTATTGTCAACCCCTTGTTTGTCACATGACTTGCCTTGTATGCATCCTCGTACTTGATGTTTGTGTTTGTGCGTGTTTATGGTTGACTGTGGTACTTGTATGCGACATTTATGTGTTTGTGCGTGTTTATGGTTGACTGTGGTACTTGTATGCGACATTTATGTGTTTGTGCGTGTTTATGGTTGACTGTGGTACTTGTATGCGACATTTATGTGTTTGTGCGTGTTTATGGTTGACTGTGGTACTTGTATGCGACATTTATGTGTTTGTGCGTGTTTATGGTTGACTGTGGTACTTGTATGCGACATTTATGTGTTTGTGCGTGTTTATGGTTGACTGTGGTACTTGTATGCGACATTTATGTGTTTGTGCGTGTTTATGGTTGACTGTGGTACTTGTATGCGACATTTATGTGTTTGTGCGTGTTTATGGTTGACTGTGGTACTTGTATGCGACATTTATATCTTTTAAACTGTTTGGATGATTATAACTAAACTTTATAATGATGATGCTGAGGTTTATCGATTTCAAATTTTGTGAAAATTCTGTCAACCCGACATCCAAGATGGCCGCCGTTACCATTAAAGGTTAATATCTTTCAAACCGCTAGGATGAGTTTGACCAAACTTCACATTTATGCTGCTGAGATCTATGGCTTTCAAGTTCTTATAAACAAAAATAGGCCAACATGACATACAAGATTTCCGACTTACCCGCTAAATGCTTATATCTTTTAAACGGATTGGATATTTTTTTTACCAAACTTCGCATGTCTGATGGTAAGGTCAATCAATGGCTTTCAAGTTTGTAAAAAACATTGCCTGGTCGACCTTTATATCTACTTTACTTGGCTAGTTTCTGGTTCATATATCATTATTTCATAAGTCATTCTTGTTTTGTGATCTAATTAGTATTTTATCTAAAGGATATGTACGACTGCTAGCAGTGTGAACACCATATGAATTAATAATGATGATTAAAAATACGCCTAGTCGTTTTTGTTTTTCGGGCCAAACCTTTTCATAAATAATAACTCAACCGAACTTAATATGCGACTTATTTAATGCTTGTGCACATTTCATATGAAACCGAAGCACATTATGAGGTCTTCCCTTTATTTGTACTGACACCAACTACTGTTCCAGATCGTCTCCAGTCCCTTTAGATGTTTATGACACATGAGCATTATTTCAAAGGTTGCGTTGAAAGTACGTGTTTATTAACTTTTCATGAAAACATTTTTAAAGATATCTAAATGGATTGGATGAGATTCGAATGTCATTGTATGAACCAACCTTGTGTATTGGCCAACAATTTGCAATTTTAAAATACAACATGGCAAACCAATTTACTGCTTATTGAATGGTTTATTTTGTCATAAATGGATGCAATAAGTAATTATCCCCGTTGATATTTGTCATATTTTTAACTATTTAAGTAAAAAATACGTTTGTGCATTAGTTGGAGGATTGAATAAAAACATGTATTACAAATACAAAACACGCAGTTTTCACGGCGTTTTGTCCCACATGCCATATTCATTATGCATTTTAAATAAAAAACTCCCTGTCAGAAAAACAATTGAAAGGCGCCTTGCCCAATAAAGCGCATCTGCATTTTTTTATTTCCGACTGAAGCACATGACGAATTTTCTTAGACTGCATATCACACCCTACATATCACACCCTACATATCACACCATATATATCAAACCCTACATATCACACCATATATATCACACCATATATATCACACCCTACATATCACACCCTACATATCACACCATATATATCACACCCTACATATGACACCCTACATATCGCACCATATATATCACACCCTACATATCACACCCTACATATCACACCATATATATCAAACCCTACATATCACACCATATATATCACACCATATATATCACACCCTACATATCACACCCTACATATCACACCATATATATCACACCCTACATATCACACCCTACATATCACACCATATATATCACACCCTACATATCACACCCTACTTATCGCACCCTATATATCGCACCCTACATATCACACCCTACATATCACACCCTACATATCACACCATATATATCACACCCTACATATCACACCCTACATATCACATCGTACTTATCGCACCCTATATACCGCACCCTACATATCACACCCTACATATCACACCATATATATCACACCCTACATATCCCACCTTACATATCACACCCTACTTATCACACCATATATATCACACCCTACATATCACACCCTACTTATCGCACCCTATATATCGCACCCTACATATCGCACCCTACATATCACACCCTACATATCACACCATATATATCGCACCCTACATATCGCACCCTACACATCACACCCTATATATCACACCCTACATATCACACCCTACATATCACACCCTACTTATCGCACCATATATATCACACCCTACATATCACACCCTATATGCCACACCCTATATATCACACCCTACATATCACACCCTACATATCACACCCTACATATCACACCATAATATCACACCCTACATATCACACCCTACATATCACACCATATATATCACACCCTACATATCACACCCTACTTATCACACCCTACATATCGCACCATATATATCACACCCTACATATCACACCCTACATATCACACCCTACTTATCACACCCTACATATCACACCATATATATCACACCCTACATATCACACCATATATATCACACCCTACATATCACACCCTACATATCACACTCTACATATCACACCATATATATCATACCCTACATATCACAACACTACATATCACACCCAACTTATCGCACCCTACATAGCACACCCTACATATCACACCCTATGTGTCACACCCTATATATCACCCCCTACATATTATCCCCTATATATATATATACATATATTTATTTTCGTTGTGGAGCAGACCACCCACTTTTACTGTGTAGAACCAGTAGCGGACCGCAGCGGTGGGAGGCGAGACGGTTTACAACGCAACGTTGTTAACCCCTGGGCCACAGCGAAGAGAAACTATAGTATTCAAGTCGTGTTGTGAATGTTTTATACGTTTAAAGGTAATCTTGATGTTTGTAACAGTCAAGGCGTTCCCTTAGTTTTTCTACATAAATTGCACAAAATTAATTATATTAATAGTATAAAGCAATTTATTTTGCATATTACTAACTGTTGATTATATTTCATCGATAATATATTCAAACCTATGGTAAAATAACGAAGAAAAATGCTCAAAAGTGTATTTAAATACACGTAAGAAGTTTTAAAGTCAAAATGATACTGGAATAATAGATTTGGACGTTAATTGTAATGCTTGATAAAATCTTCAAGACTGCCGTGTCCCTTTAAACCACACATGCGCCTGGACGCTTTCCATAAATTCAACGATTAAGGGCAGGAATCGATATCAAATTAGTTCAAGTACCAATAAGTCGAAAAGGGAGATATGGTATTTACAGAACGCGGTCAATTTGTTTGTATGTTTGTATGGTGTTTTACGTAATTTTCAACACATGTAAGGTTATATGTGACGGTCGAGTTTTTTGTGATGAAGGCAGACCACCCACTTTTCCTGGGTAGAACCAGTACTGTACACCTTCGCCATCCGTAAGAATCGACACTTCCTCACTTACAAGTCGAGCTCCAAGTGGGGTTCGTACCCGCAGCGATAAGAGGCAATACATTTTTAGACGCAGCAGTGAGAGACGATAAGGTTTACAACGCAAAGTCGTTAACCACTCGACCAAGGAGACGGAGGATCTCTACATCGAAAACTGCTAACGAAACAAAATGGGTCAAAAATAGTATCGGTACAGAAGTAGTGGTGACAGCCCACGTTGAGCTGGTATGGTTATAGCCTTGGACCACCAACACACTATTTATGATATAATATTATCTTTTTATCCTCCATTCCGGAATGAATAAATGAATGGTGTTTTACGGCATGTCTTAAGTTATTTAAGGATTTTTTTTTCATTTCTTGCGATGTTATCGAAGTATAACACGTCAATGATGGGTCACAAATTGTATAAAACCGCCATGATGAGTCACACATTGTATAAAATCGTGTAGCGTATTGAAGCGGTTTAATACAACATTTATGACCCATCAACTGACGTGTTATACTTCGATAACATCGCAAAAAACTGAAAAACAATCCTTATAATTACAAACGTATATCAATGATAATCTTTACTGACCATTTATTATATTTCACATGCCCCAGTAAGCTCTAAATTAAATTAATTTCAGTTGAACCGATCAGCCAAATCACACATCTTCAAACATGAAATCTACTCCGCGCAAAGTTATAGGCCTATATGTTTACAGTACGTTTCCTAAAGAAAACATGTTTCTAGTGGCGTAGCTGCTTTTAAGCACTGCAGAACAGGGCTGAAAACATTTTTTCGTGTAATAGATCAGGCCTAAAACTTAAAATCGGCCAGTTATGCCCAGCTTTTTTTTCAGCTGGACCAGCGGATAAAGGTTTAACATGTCGGTTGTTCTTATTGATTCAGCTTTTAAAAGTAACATGACATTGTAATATTAAGCTAAAGTGTTTAATATAATAACCTCTTGGATCACCACATAATGTCTCCTTTCAGACATCGTTGAATTCAATCTAGACGCAGAGTGTTTCCCTCTATAGGTAAGTGCAATGCTAAGAGGTGCTTGCAATTATTTATCTTGCAAGTCCACCATTAAATCAACTGTTAATGGTAATACATTTAGTAGCTTCGAATGTTGATTAACGTATTTCTCACGTCATTTATAAATTAACTTTGAAACATAGTAGAGTATGTACCGGATATTTTATTATTACAAAGAGCTAAACTAATTGTTGGGGTTTCCTAAATCCACGGTGGAAGTTGTGGTACTTTGTACTTGTCAATCAAATTTACGTTAATTTCGATCTGTTAACTTCGGTTTAATACGTAAACCAAATGGTCGAATGGCCTTCGGGTTTCGATCAAAAAGAGCTTCATAACTAGGATTAAAAACGGTATCAAAAGTTCGGTTTGATGGGTTAGATTGTAATTTAATGGCATATTGAAAGGCTAATTTGTCTCGTCCATGAGACAGAGATGGTTCATTAGCTTCAGCGTATAGGATTTTGGCTGGTGATGTACGAAAGCCACACAAGGTGAGTCGTAATCCCTTATTTTGTATAGGATCGAGCATCTGCAAGTAAGACTTGCGAACCAATCCATATATGTTATTGAGCCTTAGTCCAGCTTGGATCTGATAAGAGATCTATAAAGTCGTAAGAGCACTTTTGCATCAGCTCCAAAATTAAGGCAATTAGCCTTCAAGTATTTAAGGTGTGGTATGAAAGTTAATTTACGATCAAAAACAAGACCAAGAAATTTCGTCTCATCCACTTTTGTTATTGGTGAACCATCCAGTGTGAGATGAGGGTCTTCATGATGTTGACGTAGTTGATACCAATGCATACAATTAGTTTTAGATTTAGAAAATATAAAACCATTTTCATCAGACCAAGTCTGAAGTTTATTGAGTCATTGTGGTAGTTGTCTCCCAATAGTATTCATGTTTTTTGCACGATAGCATAACGTTTTTAACAAAGTCTTCATCATATAGAGAACAATCCACGCCAGGATCAATACATTTAACTAATAGTGTGCTGATAATTTTTATTTTAAAATGATTGACAGAGAGACTACTGTCCTGTGACACACCCATCTCCTGTGACACATCCATCTCCTGTTGACAGAGAAAATACTGCCCTGTGACACACCCATCTCCTGTGACACACCCATCTCCTGTTGACAGAGAGAATACTGCCCTGTGACACACCATCTCCTGTTGACAGAGAGAATACTGCCCTGTGACATACCCATCTCCTGTTCAGGAATATCAGAGAAAACGTTGTACACATTCGGACACGAAACTGTCTATCATCCAAGAAATTCTCAATACAATTTGGTAGTCGACCTCTAATACCTAAGCAATATGTTATATGATTTTGACGCAATATATATGTCGGCATAATCTGTTCGTGTTTTGACGAAATGTTGATAACTAACACTGCAAAGTGCCTAATATTGCCTTCAAGAAGGCATACCAAGACTCATTTGATATCAGTTACAGATCGAGGGACGGAAAATCTGCATTTTCGTCATTATTGTTTCTCTGATGTTAAATCTCTCGCTGACCACGCATCGGGAGACAAATCGGTTAGTCACACATACAGCTTGTTTGTATGTGTAGCCTCCCTTAGTATCGTTCAAAAACGGCAAACATAAATAATGCAAAACAAAGAAAGAAAACACTAAATAATGTAATTTGCAGCCACAAGAAAGCGGAATAACTGTTCTGCACCTACTTTCATTATAATTGCAGTAATATATGCACCTTGGAACCACAGAAAGATTGTAGTAAGCTATACACCGTGCTATTTCAGTAATATTGCAGTAAGATATGCACCTTGTTATTGCGGTAATATTGCAGCAGTACATGCACCTTGTTAATGCGGTAATATTTCAGTAGTACATGCACCTTGTTAATGCGGTAATATTGCAGTAAGATATGCACCTTGTTATTGCGGTAATATTTCAGTAGTACATGCACCTTGTTATTGCGGTAATATTGCAGCAGTACATGCACCTTGTTATTGCGGTAATACTGAAGCAGTACATGCACCTTGTTATTGCGGTAATATTGCAGTAGTACATGCACATTGTTAATGCAGTAATATTGCAGTAGTACATGCACCTTGTTAATGCGGTAATATTGCAGTAGTACATGCACCTTGTTAATGCAGTAATATTTCAGTAGTACATGCACCTTGTTATTGCGGTAATATTGCAGCAGTACATGCACCTTGTTAATGCAGTAATCTTGCAGTAGTACATGCACCTTGTTACTGCGGTAATATTGTAGTAGTACATGCACCTTGTTAATGCAGTAATATTTCAGTAGTACATGCACCTTGTTAATGCGGTAATATTGCAGCAGTACATGCACCTTGTTAATGCGGTAATATTGCAGTAAGATATGCACCTTGTTATTGCGGTAATATTTCAGTAGTACATGCACCTTGTTAATGCGGTAATATTGCAGTAGTACATGCACCTTGTTAATGCAGTAATATTTCAGTACATGCACCTTGTTAATGCGGTAATATTGCAGCAGTACATGCACCTTGTTAATGCGGTAATATTTCAGTAGTACATGCACCTTGTTAATGCGGTAATATTGCAGTAGTACATGCACCTTGTTATTGCGGTAATATTGCAGTAAGATATGCACCTTGTTAATGCGGTAATAATGCAGTAGTACATGCACCTAGTTAATGCAGTAATATTTCAGTAGTACATGCACCTTGTTAATGCGGTAATATTGCAGCAGTACATGCACCTTGTTAATGCGGTAATATTTCAGTAGTACATGCACCTTGTTAATGCGGTAATATTGCAGTAGTACATGCACCTTGTTATTGCGGTAATATTGCAGTAGTACATGCACCTTGATAATGCAGTAATATTGCAGTAGTACATGCACCTTGTTAATGCGGTAATATTGCAGTAAGATATGCACCTAGTTAATGCGGTAATATTGCAGTAGTACATGCACCTTGTTATTGCGGTAATATTGCAGTAGTACATGCACCTTGTTAATGCAGTAATATTTCAGTAGTACAAGCACCTTGATAATCCAGTAATATTGCAGTAGTACATGCACCTTGTTAATGCAGTAATATTTCAGTAGTACATGCACCTTGATAATCCAGTAATATTGCAGTAGTACATGCACCTTGTTATTGCGGTAATATTGCAGTAGTACATGCACCTTGTTAATGCAGTAATATTGCAGTAAGATATGCACCTTGTTATTGCGGTAATATTTCAGTAGTACATGCACCTTGTTAATGCAGTAATATTTCAGTAGTACATGCACCTTGTTAATGCGGTAATATTGCAGTAGTACATGCACCTTGTTAATGCGGTAATATTGCAGTAGTACATGCACCTTGTTAATGCAGTAATATTGCAGTAAGATATGCACCTTGTTATTGCGGTAATATTTCAGTAGTACATGCACCTTGTTAATGCGGTAATATTGCAGCAGTACATGCACCTTGTTAATGCGGTAATATTGCAGTAAGATATGCACCTTGTTATTGCGGTAATATTTCAGTAGTACATGCACCTTGTTAATGAGGTAATATTGCAGTAGTACATGCACCTAGTTAATGCAGTAATATTTCAGTAGTACATGCACCTTGTTAATGCGGTAATATTGCAGTAGTACATGCACCTTGTTATTGCGGTAATATTGCAGTAGTACATGCACCTTGTTAATGCAGTAATATTTCAGTAGTACATGCACCTAGTTAATGCGGTAATATTGCAGCAGTACATGCACCTGGTTAATGCGGTAATATTGCAGTAGTACATGCACCTTGTTATTGAGGTAATATTGCAGTAGTACATGCACCTTGTTAATGCAGTAATATTTCAGTAGTACATGCACCTTGTTAATGCGGTAATATTGCAGTAGTACATGCACCTTGTTATTGCGGTAATATTGCAGTAGTACATGCACCTTGTTAATGCAGTAATATTGCAGTAAGATATGCACCTAGTTATTGCGGTAATACTGCAGCAGTACATGCACCGTGTTAATGCAGTAATATTTCAGTAGTACATGCACCTTGTTATTGCGGTAATATTGCAGCAGTACATGCACCTTGTTAATGCGACAATATTGCAGTAGAACATGCACCTAGTTAATACGGTAATATTGCAGTAGTACATGCACCTAGTTAATGCGGTAATACTGCAGTAGTACATGCACCTTGTTAATGCGGTAATACTGCAGTAGTACATGCACCTTGTTAATGCGTTAATACTGCAGTAGTACATGCACCTTGTTAATGCGGTAATATTGCAGTAGTACATGCACCTAGTTAATGCGGTAATACTGCAGCAGTACATGCACCTTGTTAATGCGGTAATATTGCAGTAGTACATGCACCTTGTTATTGCGGTAATATTGCAGTAGTACATGCACCTTGTTAATGCAGTAATATTGCAGTAAGATATGCACATTGTTAATGCGATAATATTGCAGTAGTACATGCACCTTGTTATTGCGGTAATATTGCAGTAGTACATGCACCTTGTTAATGCAGTAATATTGAAGTAAGATATGCACCTTGTTAATGCGGTAATACTGCAGCAGTACATGCACCTTTTTATTGCGGTAATACTGCAGCAGTACATGCACCTTGTTAATGCGGTAATATTGCAGTAGTACATGCACCTTGTTAATGCAGTAATATTTCAGTAGTACATGCACCTTGGTAATGCAGTAATATTGCAGTAAGATATGCACCTTGTTAATGCGGTAATATTGCAGTAAGATATGCACCTTGTTAATGCGGTAATATTGCAGTAAGATATGCATCCTGTTAATGCGGTAATATTGCAGCAGTACATGCACCTTGTTAATGCAGTAATATTTCAGTAGTACATGCACCTTGGTAATGCAGTAATATTGCAGTAGTACATGCACCTTGTTAATGCGGTAATATTGCAGTAAGATATGCACCTTGTTAATGCGGTAATATTGCAGCAGTACATGCACCTTGTTAATGCAGTAATATTTCAGTAGTACATGCACCTTGGTAATGCAGTAATATTGCAGTAGTACATGCACCTTGTTAATGCGGTAATATTGCAGTAGAACATGCACCTTGTTATTGCGGTAATATTGCAGTAGTACATGCACCTTGTTAATGCAGTAATATTGCAGTAGAACATGCACCTTGTTATTGCGGTAATACTGCAGTAGTACATGCACCTTGTTAATGCAGTAATATTGCAGTAGAACATGCACCTTGTTATTGCGGTAATACTGCAGTAGTACATGCACCTTGTTATTGCGGTAATACTGCAGTAGTACATGCACCTTGTTAATGCGGTAATATTGCAGTAAGATATGCACCTTGTTATTGCGGTAATATTGCAGTAGTACATGCACCTAGTTAATGCGGTAATATTGCAGTAGTACATGCACCTTGTTAATGCGGTAATATTGCAGTAGAACATGCACCTTGTTATTGCGGTAATATTGCAGTAGTACATGCACCTTGTTAATGCGGTAATATTGCAGTAGAACATGCACCTTGTTATTGCGGTAATATTGCAGTAGTACATGCACCTTGTTAATGCAGTAATATTGCAGTAGAACATGCACCTTGTTATTGCGGTAATACTGCAGTAGTACATGCACCTTGTTATTGCGGTAATATTTCAGTAGTACATGCACCTTGGTAATGCAGTAATATTGCAGTAAGATTTTCACTTTGTTAATGCGGTAATATTGCAGTAAGATATGCACCTTGTTAATGCGGTAATATTGCAGCAGTACATGCACCTTGTTAATGCAGTAATATTGCAGTAAGATATGCACCTTGTTAATGCGGTAATATTGCAGTAAGATATGCACCTTGTTAATGCGGTAATATTGCAGTAAGATATGCACCTTGTTAATGCGGTAATATTGCAGCAGTACATGCACCTTGTTAATGCAGTAATATTTCAGAAGTACATGCACCTTGGTAATGCAGTAATATTGCAGTAGTACATGCACCTTGTTAATGCGGTAATATTGCAGTAAGATATGCACCTTGTTAATGCGGTAATAATGCAGCAGTATATGCACCTTGTTAATG
>JAWPHD010020784.1:0-30511 GCA_037043455.1 Cyrtodaria siliqua | reverse complement strand
CCCCTATACAAAGTTCCAACACACGTCCTGTTTGTGACCTATGAGACCACATGCCCAACATTTGACTGTTTGCCGATGTCTGCATTCATCTGTGTTGTGGCTAGTTTCATTACAGTTTAAGCACATTCTAGGTTGAAAATAACGCCTGTTTCTGGCATCTCTTGCATTTGCGAAGTTACCTGTTGGGCCAAATTGTTGAACTGGTAGTCCGGCAAAAATGCACTTTGCGAAGTCATGCACAATTTCAATTGTTTCATTTATAGTGGCTAGTACTGGCTTGGTTCCTGGTTTGGACGGGTGAATGTGATCGCTTTCATTCAGGAAACGGGTAAATAATTTTCCATTTTTATCGTGAAAGGAACGGTAGTTGTCAACATTCCCTGTCCGATCTTTTTATATTTCTTGTGATGAACTGACAAGCGCTCAATTATCATGTTTACTGCGTGAACGTCAACATCGCTTCTAGGTGCAAGTTTTGACAAAACTATTTTGCAGTCTTCATTTCCAGCCTTGATGAGGGCAATAAGCTGGTCATACTGCTCTTCAATTAGTTCAGTATCAGCGTTTCTTGAGAGGTCGTTACCTCCTATACACAGTACAACTGTATCAAATTGTTGCAGATCATATAGGTGTATGTCTGTTATAAGTGTTTTGATTGTTGCTCCCGATACAGAGAACTTATGGACATTATGTTTTAGTCCCTTGGAATTGACACCATGCAGTATAGAGTCGCCCATTATCAAAATCTTATTGTGGTTACTTGATTTCTGTGTATTGCGAACAGGTGACTTTTGCGCCGCAGGCGGTCTCTGTGGTGTATGCAAGGATGTGTCTGACGAAACCGAGTCTTCGCTGATGGAGTGTCTCGAACTGATCACCACTTCAATCTCCTGCTGGGATGTAGCATTTGATGGCTGGGAAGTTTTTTGGTGTCCAGTATGGCAGTTTTCTGCATGCTGTGAGTGAGACAGCCGATCTGTTGGTTCAACCTGTGATCTGGTGCTCCTGCTGAGAGTAGTAGCATAAGTTTGCTGCTGTTTTATGGTGTCCATTTCCTGACGTAGCATCTCAGTTTCTCCCTTCAAATCACTAATTGATTCACACATGGCATGAATTAATTCCTCATTTACTACTGTTGATGATGGCAATGTCACACTGGGGGTACGAGATCCACTTGGTGTTACCATGGAGGGTTTGTCCTGAGTAGTTGTTAGATATTTCATCTGGCAATTTCTTACAAATTTGTATTTGTAATATTAACACATTTCTCCATTAAATGCCCCATTTTTAGTTTGAAATTGTTTTCCGTCCATGTTTGGTGAGCGGGTCCTGATACCTCTAGCTCGCGACTGTCTATAAGATGCGAAGCTCAAATATGTTTAAATGCTTATGAATTTATGCGTATACCGAAAATGTGTTATATGTGTTGCATACTCAGGTATATGTAGTATGTGCTGTATACTCTGGTATGTGTAATAATTCCTGTAAACTCTGGTATGTTGAATACGTCGGTACTGTATACTATGTATGAGTAATGCGCGCTGTATACTCCGGTATGTGTAATACGTAAGTTATACACCTTAATGGGTAATATATGATGAATACTTTGGTTTGTGTAATATGTGCGGTATACTCTCATATGTGTAAAACGTGCTGTATACTCTGGTATGGGTAATACGAGCTGTATACTATGGTATGTGTAAAACATAATGTATACCCTGGTATGTGTAATAAACGATGTATACCCTGGTATGTGTAATAAATGCTGTATACACTGGTATGGATAATACGTGTTGTATACTCTTATATGTGTAATAGGTGCTGTATACACTGGTATGTATAATACTTGCTGTATACACTGTTATGCGTAAAAAATTATGTATACTGTTGCTATGGTAATACGTGCTGTACTCTGGTATGTGTAATACGCGCTCTATACTGTGACATTGATATTACGTGCTTTATACCCTGGTATTGTTTATATAATTATACTCTCGTATGTGAAACACGTACTGTATACTCTGGTATTGGTATGTTGTATAGACTGGTAAGGTTAATACTTGCTGTAAGCTATGTTATGGGTAATACTTGCTGTATACGCTGGTATGTGATGTGATTGCTGTCTTCTCTGGTAATAGCTGCTGTATGCTCTCATATGGATAATACGTGCTGTATATTCTGATATGGTTAATACGTGTTGTATAATCTAGTATGAGTAATACGTGCTGAATATGGTAAGGGTACTATGTGCTGTATGCTCTGGTTTGTTTAATGCTTGCTGTATACTCTTGTATGTGTAATAGGTTCTGTTTACTCTGGTATGTTTAATAGGTGTTGTATAATGTTGTGTGTGTAATACGTGCCGTATACACTGGTATGTGCAATACGTGATGTGTACCCTGGTATGTGTAATCTGTGATGTATAATCAGATATGGGTAATGAGTGCTGTATACTCTTGTTTGTGTAACACGTTTTGTTTACTCTGGTATGTGTAATACCTGCTGTATACACGGGTATGTTTAAAAGGTGCTGTATAATTTGGTGTGTTTAATAGGTGCCGTTTACACAGGTATGAGCAATACGTGATGTGTACCCTCGTATGTGTAATACGTGCTGTATACTTTGGTATTGGTAATGCGTGCTGAATATTATGGTATGTGTAATATGTGTTGTATACTCCGGTAAGTGTAATCCGTGCTCAATAGTATTGTGTGTGTCATGCGTGAAGTTTTATCTGGTAGGTATAATACGTACTGAATACTATGGTGTGTGTAGTATGTGATGAATACTCTGGATTGTGTCATACGTCCTGTACACTATATTATGTGTAATACAAGCTATATACTATGGTATGTGTAATACATGCAGTATACTCTGGTATGTGTAATACGTGCGGTGTTACCTGGTATGTGTAATACGTAATATATGCACTGGTATGTGTAATACGTGCGGTATACACTTGTATGGGTATGCGTTACGTTTTCTCTGGTATTGTAATACGTGCTGTGTACTCTGGTTTGTGTTACATATGACGTATACATTGGTATAGGTAATACGTTCTGCATACAATGGTAAGTGAAATAAGTGATGTATACTCTGGTATGGGTAATACGTGTCGCATACTATGGTATTTGTAATACCTGCTGTATACTTTGGTATGAGTGATACTTGCCGTATACACTGTAAGGGTTAATAATTGATGAATACTCTGGTATGTGTAATACGTGCTCTATACTCTGGTATTCGTGATACGTGTGGTAAACTATGATATGGAAATTCGTGCTGTATACACTGGCATGTGTAATGCGTGTTGTATACTTTGGTATGTATAATACGTGCTGTATATTTTGGTATGGGTAATACGTGCTGCATACACTGGTATGGATAATACGGAATGTTTACTCTGGGATGTATACTCTGGTATTGATAATATGCGCTGTATACTCTTGTATGTGTAATACGTGCTGTATACTATGGTATGTGTAATGCGTTCTGCATACGCTGGTATGGATAATACGGGATGTATACTCTTGGATGTATACTCTGGTATTGATTATACGTGCTGTATATTCTTGTATGTGTAATATGTGCTGTATACGCTGGTATGGATAATACGAGATGTATACTCTGGGATGTATACGCTGGTATTGATAATACGTGCTGTATATTATTGTATGTGTAATACGTTCTGTATACGCTGGTATGAATAATACGGGATGTGTACTCTGGGATGTATACTCTGGTATTGCTAATACGTGCTGTATACTCTGGTATGTGTAATACATCCTATCTACTCTGGTTTGTGTAATACGTGCTGTATACTATGGTTTGTGTAATACGTGCTTTATACTATAGTATGTGTAATACAAGCTATATACTCTGGTATGTGTAATACGTGCTGTGTACTATGACATCGGTAATACGTTCAGTATACTCTGGTATTGGTAATACGTGCTGTATATTCTGGTATATGTAATACTTGCTGTATACTCTGGTATATATAATACTTGCTGTATACTCTGGTATATGTAATACTTGTTGTATACAGTGGTATATGTAATACTTGCTGTTTACTCTGGTATATGTAATACGTGTTGTATACTCTTGTATATGTAATACTTGCTGTATACTCTGGTATATTTAATACGAGTTTTATACTCTGGTATACGTAATTCTTTCTGTATACTCTGATATATGTAATACTTGCTGTATACTCTGGTATATGTAATACTTGCTGTATACTCTGTTATATACAATACTTGCTGTATACTCTGGTATATGTAACACGTGCAGTATACTCTTGTATATGTAATACTTGCTGTATACTCTGGTATATTTAATACGAGTTTTATACTCTGGTATATGTAATTCTTGCTGTATACTCTGGTATATGTAATACTTGCTGTATACTCTGTTATATATAATACTTGCTGTATACTCTGGTATATGTGACACGTGCAGTATACTCTGGTATATGTAATACTTGCTGTATACTCTGGTATATGTAATACGTGATGTATACTCTGTTGTATGTAATACTTGCTGTACACTTTGTATACTCTGGTATATGTAATACGTGATGTGAACTCTGGTATATGTATTACTTGCTGTATACTCTGGTATGGGTAATACGGGCTGTATTGCTCTTAACGGTGTTATGGCTTGTACCAAGTCATTGCGTCCTTGCTGTATGGCTTTTTTATGTGCAGATATTCATATATATATATGTTTCGCCTATTAGCATGATTAATGCCTCCTAGTTTGTTAGAAGATACAGCCGGGTTGGGATTACTTTACTTACACTGTCCCGTTGAATTGCGATGACAATGGTGTAAGGGTAAAGTTTGGTGTACCATATAATATGATTTAAATCCTTAGCGGGCTTAATGCCAATTATCGTATTTCTGAAACAAATCGTCAAATTTTTTTCCGTTAGATTCGATAATCAGTATAGTCGAAAACAATCCCATTTTCTCATTTCAAAATACATTAAGAGTCAGGTATTGCATTTAGTTATGTGGGGAAGTTGCAAATTTATAGAACTGAAATGCTTCTAAGTAATTTATACATACGTTTCCAATCGTAAAATCTTTATATATAAAGTTAGGTAGTAGGGACAAGACACAGACAAATAAATATTTTCAGATAATCTGTTAGATAAGCAATAACAAACATTCCATTCATCTTTTGTTGTAATCATTTTCAAGACATTTTTAACAATAATTTAACTTTAACAAAACTTAACAATAGTCAATGTGCACTTGGGATAACTTTAAAAAAGGAATACAAATGGTTTTATAAACTTTATATATATTTCTTGTACCCCTACTATCTATACTGATATGCCCCCGAAGTGGGACATATAGTTATTGAACCGTGCGCCAGTTTGTCCGTTCGGTCGTTCGTCCGTTCTTTCATCCTTCCATCCGAAACAATCATTTCTCAGCCATAACTTTGAAAGACCTGAAGGAATTTCCATTAAACTTCACACAAATGCTGTGTGTTGTGTGCAATAATCACAAAGTCCGTCCTTCATTTTGTCCTTTCGTTGGTCCCTCCATCCGAAACAAGCATGTTTCACCTAAGAACTGAAGGAAATTTGAAGGGAATTCCATGAAACTTCACACAAATGTTAACCGCAATAAGAAAGTGTGTCGTGTGCAAGAATCGGGTCCATAACTCAGAGGTCAAAGTCACACTCGGAGGACAAATGTCAAATGAATCAAACATTTCGTGGGCATTTATCACTTATTGGTGACATTCTTGTATTTTGCAATTCTAATTCAATGTGATTTACAAACAAATCTTTAGAAACAAAGAAAGATTATAATTGTGATATAACCTCGGATCAGCTATTCATGCACTATATCGAATTATATCCACGGTATGCAATTATGACTGATTTCAATACATATTATACACCTATATATTTCAATCATAAATACAATATCTCGGTTTCTCATAGTGCATATACGAATCATTAGTACAGGTGGTGTGCAACGCGGCTGGGAGGAGCCTATAGTAAACATAACATTTGTGGTGTGCAAGGAACCTATGATAAACATAACATTTTTGGTGTGCAAGGAGCCTATGATAAACATAACATTGGTGGTGTGTAACGCGGCTGGGAGGAGCCTATGATATGCATAACATTGGCATAACTACATGGGTCTTAGGTTGAATTACATATTCTCCGTTGTATGTACTCTGTGTAACTGTTAGAAATTAGTTTGTCTGGGAGCATTGCTCAATTGACTGCACACTCGCATTACCGGATAGTATACTGAATAAGACTGTACTAGAAAAGCAGTGTTGAAGGTGCGCCTGTTCGGTAAGTAATGTATTACGTGCATGTTATATCACATTAGATATTACATTATTTGTTTCTTCTAAATATGTGAGTAAAAAAAGAGTATGAATCCGTTTTGAAGTGCATGTTTTACAGTATTTATCCAGAGATATGAGTGTTTTTTTTACCTCTACATTTACGTTTTAACGAACATTTACATGTTATGCGATATTCATGTGACTGTTTTATATGCATCAATTGCATATCCCGCCATTTGGTGGATTTCATAAAAAAAACATAAGTATTCCAGTACCGCGACATTACTTTATTTCATGTATTTATTTTTTTTATATTGAGATTTTTTTTTTAGATTTTTTTTCTCTTTTTTTTCCGGAAAAACGTTTTACAGAACAAACTGGTCAGAATGCTTGATTTTATGACAAGCAGTTACGCTGTTATTTACCTTACCATAGGTTTAAATATATTACTGGTGCAATATTATCAACAGTTTGTAATAGGCAAAAACACGTTCCTTAATAAGCCTTGCACAACAAGTTAGAGATTCGCCATTTTGTGACAAGTGAAGTCGGCAGCGACACCAACGAGAATTCATTCCGCACGCCACTTAGCTTGATCGGCGGTACGCCTCGTGAGACGCTGCTGTCAGTTAATTTTGACACGGCTAGAAAAAAGGCGTGTAACTAACTACACGCGGTGTATAATAAGGGTACATTCAACTCGACTTATTGTTTGTGTACATCATGGTCTCGCCAAGGTATGAATGAGCGTATCTCAGCGATGATTTTCGAAAGTTAATTATAAAACACATGACAGAAAGTGGTGGAAATAACTTATATGATACATTTCCCCGGGGTACCTTAATTAATGTTGCAAAGACTTTTGGTATACACCAAACCACAGTAAAAACTATTTGTCACCGCTACCCAATTCTTTCAAAAAAAACATGTTTCCTTTCTCACTACGCGACACGAAATGAAGTTATATAAATCTACAACAATTACACGGTGCCGAGCAGAAACAATGAGGGCAGAACAAATGTTTGACACGCATTATGACAAATCAATCTGGTGACGTTTACTTTTCAACAGTAATACGCTGGCACATCTCGGGTCAATCGGAACTAATCAAGAAGGCTCTCAAAAATGCCACAAAATCAGGGTCTTGATGCGCTTAAAAAAGCCAAGACATTACAAACCGCTCACGCCCTCTAGCCCCGGGTTGAGCAGAACTCAATATTCATAAAATCAATAGTACAAAAGTTTAGCCATCCCGAAGATGGACATGGAGAATATTTCTTCCCCATGTCGTACGGCGTATGGTCCCAGTATCTAATAAAAATTAAATGCCACGAAGAGCGAAATAAACATAATGGAATTTAGTTAGGAGCAGCGGTTATGAAGCCTGCGTTTCACAAGTAACAGCAAAACGACTAAATTAAAAAGCAGACGACAACATATCCTATGAGTGGTTAAAGAGAACCCAGAGCCTTTTATCGGCCGGAGTAGTGGAACCACCGAATCAAAAATTAAGTAGGAAACAAAAGAAATTGAAAATGTACCACCGATAACTAAATATAAGTATCGGGCTCAGAGATCTCCAAAGATCGAATGAATAACAGTCCTGATTGCAAGCGCGGGGAGACGTTTTACTGCCGGCACACTGCACCAGCAACGCCACTGTGCTAAATAAAGGTGTATGAGAGTGGACCTTTGGAAACGGCCGAACACGACATATACGAAATATTGCAGTCTCGATATGTTTTTAATGGTATCCACTTCAGGGTATTTCTTTGTCAGTACACATATAACCATGGAGCTTATAAACTGAGGGAAACAAGTTTAGCAATTTTTAGATGAAATAATACTGTATACAAAGATATACTGACATTTTGTGACTTTACGGGCTTGACCCCTACGTTCAGTTATTCGTTACGTCATTGAGATGTTCGACAGTTATTGATGTGTGTTTAATAAAATAGTTTGTCTAGTGCCATAGTTTCTTGATTTTACAACCAAAAATGTACTATTTCTAGGATGCAACAAAAACTTGCTAACTTTTCCCTCCGTATATTTGATAAAAGTAGACATAAAAATCGAACAGGACAAATAGCATTCAAGGACGACATTCGACAACCACGAACGCAGAAAAGCTGACTCAATGAATGTCATACAATCCCTGTGGGATAAGACAATTCGTGACTAAACTTTGGTTGACGTTCTTTATAAGTCCATGTGTCGGGAGTGATTAAAGAGTTTATCAATACATTTTGCGGCAGTCTTTATTTGATTAAACCTAATTAAGTTTTATTTATAGTAACGTGTCAGATCATCTTCAACGCGAAGTGGTGAAAAGCACACATTATATTGAATAGTTTCGATAATCTAATATTTACATAATCTAGAATACTTCAAACTTAATCATCATGGCATGTGTGCATGCAAGTATGAATGACGTTGAGTAATTATTATTATGACATAGGAGTGCATAATAATTTATGAACTTATATAGTGCAAAACATATATTTACATATATTTACATTGAAACTGAAGACTTTTTGCGCCACAAATAAATGACAATGCAATAAACCGATCAACCGAGATTAAAAAATCAACATTTTAATACATTTTAGTTGAACGTAGAACTTGTTTTCACAACAAACTGTAATTGCATGTTTGTGTGGAATAATTATTTCACTTAAGAAATATATGCTCACACTTTTAAAGCAACATAAAAAGATCGGACAGGGAAAGAAGCATTCAATGAGGACAGTCAACCACAAAACACCGAAACAAAGACGGAAACAGACAAACACGAAGGCAAAAATAATTATAAATGCAAACGACATCACAAACACAAAAGGGTTGGCAATAGGGCTACCGCCTTGGAACGTTCAGTGGCAAAGTAGGCCACTGGGGGTTTAAAGCGGTTATAGGGTGCACCAAACTTCACACTTACCCTACTGTCATCCCATTAAAACAGGACAGTGTAAAAAATAAAGAAATCCCCGTCATGAACTAAACTCTAATATCAAACGCCACGGTCCCAATTTAACTCGGATATACGGAGTCCTTTTATAAAATACTTAACAATACAAGGTAAAACATAAATATAGTCTATGGGGACATAAATCCTTTTGAAAATTGAATTTTTATTTTATATTGATTGCTGACGAGTATTTCTTCAGTAGTCGACCGAAATGCAGTTTGCAAACAAAAAAGCCCATTAAGGAAAAAAATATGAGAGGATATTCACTGATTTATATATTACTATAAAAAGAAATGTTAAATAATTATTCTAGGAGATATTAATCGTGATATACTCAATCCACAGCTAAATATAGAATGGTCTAATTATAGTTCATCATTAGGGCAAGTTCAAATGGTAAAAGAACCAACAAGAAAACGTACAAGTTCAAAAATTCTCATAGATCATGTTTATAGACAACATTATATGTGTTAAAGTACAAAATATTTGCATTAGTGACCACTATCCAATTTTCTGTACACGTAAATTATTTTTTAAAGATAAAACAAATGTTCATCAATCTATTACGTGTAGGTCTTTTAAAACATTTGTTGAGGAACACTTTATTAATGATCTTAAAAGCATAGCATGGAGCACACACCAAAACTATACAGCTGACTTAACACCTGGGTGACTAATTTCTCAAGTGTTGTTGATAAGCATGTGCCGCTAAGAATACATAGGGTTAAAAAGCTGCATCAGCCTGATTGGCTTAATTTTGATATTTTAGATGCAATAAAGGAAAGAGATAAATATAAAGCAAAAAATGATGTTCAAATTACAGAATTTTAAGAAATAAAATATTTAATTTGATAATATTTTATAAGGCATATGTTCAACCTCATCTAGATTATTGTAGCATAATATGGGGAAATACAAAGAAAACTAACATACAACTTTTATTACGTTTGCAGCGGAGAGCATGTCGTACTATTTTAGGCGACCAATATACCAAACTAAATGAAGCACTGGTTACCATAAATTCCCTTAATATCGAGCAAAGGATATTTCTTCAAAACGCAAAATGTATGTATAGAGTATCAAAATATACAATCCCGTCATATCTGTGTGATATGTTTCACCCTGCTGTTATTTCGAAGAGAAATTTACGATCTGCATACAAATTGAATTATATAACTCCAAGACCAAAGAAGGAATTGTTTAAAGTGAGTATGTCATACTCTGGAACTTTTGTAACGTATGGCAGTTTTACATAATTAATGATATATTGTGTACTGTGTGCTACTTTATTGTGCAAACCACGACCTCAAACCATGTATATACTTATGTGTATATATATGTATATAATTATATATAATAAGAATGAATGTGTACATGGAAGTGAATATGTGTGCGCGTGCGTGTATATTTGTATGTGTGCACGAACGTTTAAAGGAAATGTCACTGGTTTTGTTTTGTTATATATGTTTTGTATTGTATATGTATGTCTTTACAGAGGGCCCCAAGGGAGTTTAGTGTTGGCTAATAGGGCCAACCTCTATAAATAAAGGCATTCATTCATGTTTCATTCATTCTTTTCTACTATGGTTAATAATATCTATCCTAAAGAACTTCAATTCAACAAAGCTAGCATTTCTAATACTGTCGCGTCTTGTCTTGATCTACATCTCTCTATTAAAAATGGCGAAATAATTAGTAAAATCTATGACAAGAGAGATGATTTAAATTTTGATATTGTTAAGTATCCCCATTTAGATGGGGATGTTGCCTGAGCTACTTCTAATGGGGTCTATGTTTCTCAAAGTGTTCGTATCTCTAGAGCTTGTAGTCATGTTGAGGACTGTAATATTCATTATAAATTATATTATCGTAACACAGATCTACTTTTAATATATAAAACTAATTTAAGAACTTGTCTGCGACAAGGACTATCACAACCTGACTTCTATGGTGATGTGATTTACAAACTTCATAAGATCCTTGGTCATAATGACGTTCATACAACCTTTATTAAACTTGTTATAAGGTTTATCAAAAGAGGTTTTGATCCTATCAATTTGCAATGTACTGTTTAGTGGTTGACGCATTTACAATTCGCCACTATGCTTTACTCTTTGATTGATCGTCTACCTAAATCCTTTTACGACGGTAGTGTTTGATGTTTGCCTTTAATCTTGTATTGTCGTACCCTTAACGTTTGTTCCCTTGTTTCCCTTGTTTCTCTGGTGTCTGCTAAGTCATTGAGTACTTACTTTGTGGCTTTCTACTCGTATATACATGATGATTTATGTGTTTTACTTATATTGCCTATTAATGCATTCTGCCGTGTTTGTTAGAGATTATTACCTGGTGGAAATATCTTTATTTACACGGTCCCGTTTATTGGGATGACAATAGTCTAAGAGTCAGTTTTGGTGCACCCTAGAAACTGGTTTAAACACAGAGCGGGTATTTTTCCACTGACAGTTCAAAGGCGGTAGCCCTATTATCAACCCTTATGTGCTTGTAATGTCTTGTCTGGCCCTTTATTCATTTTTAACGTTGTTCTTTGTTTTTGTTTGTGTTTATTTTTGACTGTCGTCCTTAAAAAACGCTGTATGTTATATTGTCAACACTTGAGACTTTCTTTTTGAATCCGATCTGTAACACACTTGGGCAGAATCTAAATATTAATTCGTGCTCAGACAAGTTTGAAAAACACATATTTTGGGAGAAAAATCCGTGTTATAGCCATTATTTTGTTAACGGGCCTTGTTAAAACTCTAACTCCTCAATTGATCACTTTTGATTTATATCCGGTATTACACTTGGTCAGAAGTTCATTATATATGAAGCTGGGACAAGTTTGAATGAACGTATTCTTGACTAGATCTTCCGCCTCAGTATTAGGGCTGGTCCTAATTGTTACATCCATGTTGTCGAGGGAGTTGCCCCGGTATCCATGTTATCGTGTTGGCTGTGTTATTGTCCTGTACTACGTTTTCATTATCTCTCACTATATGAGTATTGACATTTGCCTGCTCGAGGCTATCAAAACGTGATTGCATTGACTGAATACATGTAGTACCGTATAAATCCGATTCGCCTCCTTGCCAATGTCCAACTCGTCGCACAAAACAGGTACTTTTCAATGCTCTGACTTAACATCGTTCTTAGTCTATGTAGTTTTGATTTAAACAAACACTTCATATCGTCCTGACATTCTGACAGACCATTACTACTGTTATTTAAGTAACTGTGTTCTCCTTTTGTTTGTGAAGTACGTCGCCATGCGGTAGCTCTCAGTTAACGTTCGAGGTATCGGCCAACACAGCGTATCTCTGGTCCAAGGAAAAAACACCTTTGCCACTATTGTCACAGGTGATACACAATATGCTGACTTCTATAAACGTGAGAAAACATGTCCTATAGAAATCACAGCACCTAATCGCAACAGTAGCATAGGTCCGCACTGCGCCAAACAAAAACAGAGCAATTTAAATAGTCAATGAACTGGAAATACACATGGTGAAGACAGGGTTACTGAGCCATTTCACTCACCACAATGTTTAGCTTGTGTCGTCCACCGGTCCACCATATGTAAACAGTTTGCTTATGACCAGTTGATCACCTGATTCACTATCACTACTTACTCTATAATAATGTTTATTTCATTATTTTTCTCCTTATGAATATAACTGTATAACTATCCGAACAACACGTTTGTTTATATTTACGAAGAGCCTACCATTGTGTACCCATTTTCCTTCAGATCATGTCACAATATTATTAATAGATTTCCTGCTAAAACTTTAGACATAAAACGTTAAAAAGTCGTTTACACTGACCGCTTTTATACAGTGTTGTAAAGTGCAGTCGTGTCTTAATAGCGAGGTTGCGTCTAATCAAATAGACCTGAGCTAACCTGTAGGCTTTATTGCCTACTGGCAGTTCACCACTGTTTATGTTATGTATTGTCCTTTTCATTGACTTCTGAAACATGCTCATTTTATTTCGGCTTGTAGTGCTGCGCGGACGTACGATGCCATTGCGTTTGTTTGATATGTTCGATGATTTATATCAATTATTTTACAAATTAATAGATTATTATATCAAAATTATCAAACAATAAATACTAAAATGTAGATATGGATGAAGGCAGTAAATTCCTTTTCCCAAGGTATGATTTATGGGAAAACATGCTTCCAGGAATGGTTTAACGATTGAAAGATACGTTTATTTGCATTATAACTATTTTGGACATTTAGATGGTCCTATATAACCGGAAATATGTTATTCTATGGCGACATCTGACGAATAAATGATACAAAGCAAATACATTTGATACCAATACCTGTATTTCTCTATATATATTATCATTCGAAGAACGTTTGTTTTCTTGTAAAAGCTAAACGCATGTATAAAATAGCAAATAAAATGTCCCCGCAATATCGAAGCGACTTGTTTCATATGAGAGTAAATGAGCAAAATACTTCAATGCAGCTGAGCTCAATTACAAATAATAAAAATCATAATACCTAAGCCAAATAACGAACTATTCAAAGGGAGCTTATCGTATTCTGGATTTTATTATGGAATAGTATTCTCCTCTACATCATTGAATATATTTTCCAAAATATGCTTGAAATGGGTAAAAAATCGAATCTATATCTAGCATAGTCTACTTTGCTTTTACATATTGTTAAGTCCATGAGTTGAAAGCAGTAATGATGTATACACTATACAAATGTGTCTATGTTTATGTATACATTGTAGTATGTTTATGTTTTATCTTTATTGATTTTAGATAGCTTTTCATTTTAAAATATCACATTGTGTTCATACCTTTGCCTACAGCTATTTGATAAATTACGTTTATTCGTTGTATTATATTTGTAAATGTGTTATTAAGAGGGCTTCAAAGACGATTGGCTATGCCAATTGAGTCACCCGTTATAAATAAAGAAATTACTTACTTACTTACTTACTTATTACGCAATGGTATCATAACGCATTCGTCCATTATCAATGTTATTGTAAATGTAATCGGTTTAAAATACGTATGTTCTATATTCTTGTTCATTGTTCGATTTTAATAAGTTCAGTTAGGTACTTTTTTTACTGCGCACATGTCTTTCTTAACTTTATATTCACATAGCAAATAGTTTGCATGTGAACAGCTGTATTTGATTAATGCAAACATACGCGAATATGATAAGTGTGGGTTATGTTTGAATATTTCAATACAGGCGACAGCTGAACAAGCAGATTGTTAATTTACAAACGGTTTTACATATTGCGTTGTTGTTGTAACTACATACAATGAATGCTGTGATTATACTGTTTTCAACTCACAAATTGACGAACATTGTAAATAAAGGTGCATCCCACCAAAGGGACGAAGATGCATGCACCTAGCTCTCTTTGTCCGGGTTTCTGCAGGGGCAATCATAGAGTCCCAAGAGGTTGTCCTGTCACCAGTCATCGCATGAGGAAAAAGCGAAGCGTAGTCACTGATTGTAGAAGGGTCAATCACTAAACATGAAGTGCGTTGCAATACTAAAGGGTCGAATCCTTTAAATTCCTGATTAATTGTGTAATGTGGTCAGGAAACGCGTCAGATCCTCCTAACTTTAGAAGTTTACATACTACATCTCCATAAAATATAGGTTGTGATATTCCTAGTCGTGGAATTTATTAAAGGTTGGTGTTGTACTTCTCAAGCAGGTTTTCTTTGCGGTGGTAGAATTTTGAGAAAGATTTACGCAATTTTTGTTAGCGAAAACCATGCTGAAGTTTAAGTAATGTATAACACGATGTGTAAACACCGTGACGAAATACGTTGGTAGAACTAATTGTTTGACTAAAAGTAAATATCTTTTTTCTATAAATAAATGCATAACTCACGATCTGTACGCACCATGTTGTGTCATGTATAGGCGTTAATACACGGGGTAGAAAACTATTATATCCTCGAGTTTTTGAGAGGGTCGACATAGATGTTAGGCCAGATGTTTGCAACAACTCGGTTAAAGTTCTCCGGCCATGTTTTGTTTCATGAACATGTTTATGTTTATTTAAATCGAAATCAATACGCAACAATAGATATTTACAATTCACACATTGCAAATCTGTGAAAGGCGAGAATAAGATTTTATTTGATGACGTAGACAACTTTGAACAGGTAATTTAATCCACAGGTACATGTATTTATACATTATCTGTCGATATGTATGCAGCTTTACCTCATTTCCCCGTGCAGTCACGCAATGGTAAAAGTAGTATCTACGTCATGCAAATAATACTTAGTTTTACATACAACTTAGTAGCGGTTTTAAAAATATCTTTCTCTCCAGGACTATCAAGAAATGTATCTCTGGTCCAAGGAAAAAACGGTGACCATTCATCTTTAAGCCAACGTAGTTCGGTAATGGGAATATGTTTTATTTTATAGACTTTATGAAGGTTGCACCAAACCTCACACTTACCCTATTGCCATCCCAATAATCTCTACATCAATAGGCAATATAAGTAAGCCACGTTTAAACATAACTTGTTTATTATGTGTCTAAAATATGTCCGATAAGAACGTTTAAAGTGTGTTAATATTGTGCAAGATCACAATATGGTGTTTGTTACTTGAAAAACATCAAACTCTAGGTATACAACCATTAGTATATCCAGTCCTCCAGATATTGACCTGGTACAATGTAATCGATGTAATATGCTGTTGTTTGTTTTACTTTTAAACATATTACCATTCTGACTGTTTTCTTAAAATGACAAAAACTGTATATCAAAACGCAAATTTGGCACTTTTCCATGTTTGAATAAATAGGTAAGCGCCTAAAATGTCAATAACAAGTATATTCGGCAAGCCCACATGCGCATGCGCAGGCAGTTAACATGTTAAGAGTATGTACTGCGTGTGTCACTAGCTTTCAGGATATTGGTTGATACTGTATAATGTTTAAATGTATAGGCTTATATGCTAAAGTTCTATATTGATATAATTATTCAATCCAATAAAGTAATTTTAATTAGCCATTATCTTATACTTTATTAGATTCGTTGAGAACGTGTTTTTGTATGCTGTGATGTGATACTCATTTCAAAAGACGGAGTATGACTAGTGAAAAACAATCTATTAAAGGTAAGTATTTTTTTTCGTAGTTTCGTGTATTTGTAGAATCATATCATGTATTGATCTTCTGATATGAATCATAATTAACATCAAATGACAAGGCAAGAGGGAATCAGGTCAGAATAATTTGAATTTTGAGGTTATACAACTATTCAGCATTAACGTAGTCAAACACATTGAGCAGCAAATGTATCATTCAGATATTACAAAAAGGCGAATTCAAAACAATAATAAGGATAAGTAGTAGCAGTCTAACCAAAAACATAAACAGGTCATTGTTTAAAGAAACTAACCTTCCAAATAACGACAAAATTACACTACAAAACCATTAATTAAAACTCTACCCACGCGTCCAGGTCATATAATAATGTATATTTGCCGATTGAAAGTATATGTTTATTGACAGGTTCTTACCCGTGATTGAATGTTTGTAAAATGAATAACGATGTGGTAATACATACCTCGACTCTCAAATTTCGGAGTTTGCGGTATCTGGATGACATATTAGCATTGACAACCATTTCTTTTCAACTATAGTTAATTATATTTATCCTAAAGAACTTCAGCCTTACACAGCTAATATATCGCTTCTTTTCTTGATTTAGATCTCTCGATTGAAAATGGTAAAATAATTAGCAAAATCTATGACAAGAGAGATGATTTTAATTTTGACATTGTTAATTATCCCACTTGGATGGGGATGTTCCCCGAGCAACTTCTTATGGGGTGTATGTGTCTCAACGTATTCGTTTTTATAGAGCTTGTACTCGAGTTGAGGACTTTAATATTTTATTTTGGCCTGGCTAGTTAAAGCCGTTTATAATGTGTCTATAGAAAGAAATATAAAACAGATCGGACACGGAAAGTAGCATTCAAGGAAGACAGTCAACCACAAAACACAGACATAAACACGGAAACAGACAAACAAGAAGTCAAAAGTAATCATCAATGCAAACGACATCACAAACACAAAAGGGTTGACAATAGGACTACCGCCTAGGAACGGTCAGTGGCAAAGTAGGCCACTGGGGGTTTAAACCGGTTCTAGGGAGCACCAAACCTCACACTTACCCTACTGTCATCCCAGATAATAAACTGTCCAAACAGGACAGTGTAAATAAAGAAATCCCCGCCATGATCTAATCTCTAACCAACAAGGCAGCATCAATAGGCAATATAAGTAAAACACAAATATGCTAGTGTAAATACAATACAAAAAAACAATAGGCTAGAAAGCACAATGAAGGTAATCAAAGACTTGGCAGAAGCCAGAGCAACATGAGAATAAACCATTAAGGCACGACAAGACAGATCATAAAAAAAACATCAAACACCAGCATCACAATGGGCTTTAGGTATGCGTCATCATAGGTCACAGCCTGTCCGGTCATCGTACAATTAAAGAAGAAGGCATAGTGGCGAACTGTAAAATGGTCCACCACCAAGCATACAGTACGTTGCAAAATGAAAGAGTCATAACCTCTTTTGATTAACATTTTAACAAGTTTAACAAAGATAGTATGAAAGTGATCATGTCCAAGAATCGTACGAAGTTTATAAATCACATCAACCTAGACGTCAGGTTGTATAGTCCTTGTCGCAGAAGAGTCCATAAATTACTTTTATATTTGGAAAGAAGATCAGGGTTACGATAATAATGTTTGCAAAGGTTATACGAAGTTTATGGTAACGGTTACCCTGATTGAGTAGCTTTGTAGTTATACAAAGATTACGAATATTAAAGGCCTCAACTCGAGTACAAGCTCTTGAAAAACGAATAAGTTGAGATACATACACCCATAAGAAGTTGCTCGGGGAACAATCCCATCAAACTGGGGATAATTAACAATGTCAAAATTGAAATCATCTCTCTTGTCATATATGTTGCTAATTATTTCACCATTTTCAATGGAGAGATCTAAATCAAGAAAAGAAGCGTTATTATCAGATAGATTAGCTTTGTTAAGCTGAAGTTCTTTAGGATAAATATTATTAACCATAATTGGAAAGAAAAGGTTGTCAATGTTCAATATGTCATGCAGATACCGAGAGGTGTCATTAAAGGCTTCAATAAAATCTGCCTGGGTATCTGGTGAAAGACTCAACATGAAATCTCATAGCAAAATAAAAACAAATCTGCGACAAGTGGTGCACATTTCGTACCCATAGGGATACCAACAATTTGTCTATAAACGGTGGTTCCATACCTGACGAAAATATTATCTAATAGAAAGATGAGTGCTTCACAAACTTCATAGCAAGTCAACATAGTAAACTTGTCTAAACTGCCGTTAGTAAAAAACGCTTAATATTATTACATGTATTTTCTCTAGCGAATGTTTTTTGAATAAGGGAAATTAGCTTGTCTTTAATAAGGTGATGTGGTAAGGTTGTATATAGTGTAGAGAAGTCATAAGTGCTTATTGGTGAAACCTGACCTTTATTGACAATTTTATCAAGAACGTCTCCTGAAATCTTTTATAGACCAAAATAAATGAATCCCAGAGTTTTCATAAGCTTTATCACAACATAGTTTAACGTGATATTTACCGGCAGTAAGACAAGAAGTTAAACGTTTGGAGATGTTTGTTGTGGTGCAGGCACTAGAACTAGAATTCGAAATAAAACGAGCCTTATACGGATTTTTATGTAATTTAAGAATCCAGTCCATAGTAGGCAGTTTATTTTGCTTATCGTTTACACCAGCCTTGAAAGTAGTGCACCGAGTGATATGTGCGGAAACAACATCATCCTCAGTAGAATTTACTGGAGTATACGAATTGGTGCTGCCGAGTTCCAGAGATAAAACATTGACGTAATGTAGGCGTCAAACAATAATTACATTATTAGCTGCTTTATCTGCAGGAACAAAAACAAATTTATTATGAAATTCCTGAATTCCCGATTTTAAATTATGAAAGGAAAACCTAAGTCTCGGAGGAAGTAAAGAGGGGTTATCATTATAAAAGTTAATACGTGTATCTAGAATTTTAAGAATTGACTCTACGACACCATTTTATATTAAAATCTTCAATGGAGTGGGCAATCTGGGCACGACAGGCATTAAAATCAATAGTTGAAGGTAATCTATATTTAGGATCTTTCGAAAACAAATGCCGAATACGTTTATCAACAATATCAAAATTACCAGTGCTGACATGACCTGCTGGAGCATAGAAAAATTTGATGTGTTGCATTTAAATTCCTTAGGAGTATTATGTACTATATCAAGGTCAGAAACTATTTTGTTGTAGTTGAAAATAATATTTCTAGAGTTTGACCTTTTGTGTTTGTGATGTCGTTTGCATTTATTATTGTTTTTGCCTTCTTGTTTGCCTCTTTGCGTGTTTGTTTCTGTGTTTTGTGGTTGACAGTCCTCCTTGAATGCTACTGTCCCTGTCCGATCTTTTTATATTTCTTTGGATTCTCAAAATATGTAAGTTATATATATATACCTCTTCGTCAGTAGGTTTAGAAACGGTGTACATATGTTGTAATTTTTGGCTGTTGTTGGCGGAATAGCTACAGTAATTATTTTTGTTTTTTTTTGTAAAAAGGGTTATATCTTAATTAATTTAGAACCTAAAATGCATATTAATTCCATAGACGAGACACGAAGCCATGTATGATCAGGGTCAGTGATAAAGTGACATAGATGTGAGATTATTAATGCTACAAAGTCATTTGTAAACAAAGTAGGTAATAAAATAAAGCAAATATTTTGGGAATTTACTGTTTATGGGTTATCGGAAATCGTTTTAATTTCAACGGAGACGGACAATTTTAAAAATTCGAAAGGTTGAATGTATTTGCTCGAAAATAACAATGTTTTGTGGAGATTTCTTTTTCGGTTTTTAAACAATGACAGAATTCAATTTGTCAATTCTTGTCAATGCCAAACATTAAATTTGTTCAAAGTAATATGTTTGTATAACGAATAATTGTTTTATTAACTTCATATTTCATCTAACAAACTTCAGCATCATTCCGTGATGTAAATACAGACGTTCCGAATGTTTTATCTCTATGTTTTTTTATTGATTTATTAAATGCTCACATATATGTTTAAATTGTATTATGTCATGCGGAAATACTTGAAATGTTGGCCTTGCGAACGATATGTGTAGTCAGATCTAAACCCAGTCAGAACTAAGAATAGAGGTGATTATTGCAGTGTTAATGGTGATATTGTTGTGGGGTTAGTTAAAAATGGAAATACAATTGTGATTTAAATATATTCGTAGAAATTTAAAATCGATTACATGTCTAAATCATGATGACAGTTCCCCATTTTTATTCCATGTCTCAAACATAAATGTCCATACCATTTTTAACTCGTCCAAGTGTCTGTGTCATAGATATGACTTCGATAGTGGCATGCAACCGTGTAATATGGTTTATTAGCTTACAAACATCTTCAAACTGTTAATTTCTTGTCTAACTGCCGTAAAGGGGCACGCTAAACAATATGATGCTAAAGCTTTTATGAATACTCTGGGATTAATTTATTTTAGTCAATTAATAATACAGGAGACATTCTTGATAACATTTTCAATACATTTCAAGTTGTATCTATAAGTGCTGAGGACTTCTCAACACAATACAAAACCTTACCACATCACCTTATCACAGAAAAGCTTATTGCTCTCATTCAAAAAATATTTCCTACAGAAATAAATACATGTTTGGTCTGTAACAATATTAAAGTGTTTTTTACTAACGGCAGTTAAGACACTGTGTGGACTTGTCCGATATTTTTATCTTTCTTTCTTGCCAATAAGTTTGTGAAGCTCTCATTTTCCTATTAGATAATATTAGAGGCATGAAACTACATATAGACAAACTGTTGGTATCTCTATGGGTACGAACAATGCACCTCTTGTCGCAGATTGATATGTTCTTTCATCCGATACTCCCGCAGATATAACTGAAGCCCTTAATGACAGCTCTCGGTATCTGTATGACATATATGGCAGTCCTTTCTTTTCTGCCATCTCGTGGTCCCGCTCTTATTCCATGAGGCGATGGGAAAGCTTATATTAGCCAGATTAGGATATTTCGACACTAAACATACTTACAACATTTTTTATACTGAAAACAATGCCATAACTTGTCTAAATTTACCTATTAAACGTCTGAATGTTACAATATGCAACGATTTAAGCAGAAATTTAAAAAAATCATATCCCAGCCAACCCCGTGTTCGCGTCTTGGAGAAGGGGTTGGATGGGTATTCCACGATAGGTACTTGGATATTTCCAATCCCAGGTAACATTCTCTGTTGCAAGTATGTTACCTTTGAATGAAGATAGGAGACTTCTTGTAAACTCTAAGGATGCTACATTTCTCAGGATGGAATGATATCCTCATGTGTTCTCCTACTCAGCTAATTTAATCAGGTCATCTTGGAGGATTTTACCGGATCAATTGGTGTTGATCTGTCGATAGTCTTTACAGTCATTTGCAAACAACCTCGTGTTTGTTTCTGTGTTTTGTGGTTGACTGTCCTCCTTGAATGCTACTTTCCCTGTCCGATCTTTATATATTTCTTTGGACTGGACGGTAGGCGGAACTTCGTAAATACACATTAGGAAGAGGATGGGACCAGTACACTGTCTTGAGGCACACCGCTAATGACTTGGACTGTCGGCTGTTGCTCCATCAAATGTAACGGTCAATTTCAGGAGAAGTCGTACTTGTACCTACTTATTCGAACCTGAGGTAGGGCCTATGTTAGCCATGCAATTATCTCATACACGTAAAAGCTTAATTGTCTAATAAAACGCATGCACTATTCATGGAAATGCTAAAACTAAGAGTGCACCAACCCTCACTCTGACTCTGTTGTCATGCCAAAACAACGGTACAGCGTACATTGCGATAACCAGCCAGGTTATATTCCCTAACAAAAACAGCAGAATTAACAACAACTATACGTAAAACACATAAATGATCATGTATATACTATATAAAAAACAAAAGCATAAACATCCACAAAGAAAGTACTCAGAGACTTGGCCGAAACCAGAGAAACAAAATAATCCACTGTTAAGGGTACTATAAGACAATATTTAATACAAAATCAAACCCTACCGTCCTATGCGATTTATTTAGGTAGACACCATTATAGGGTCCAAAAGTTGATCAGGAAAAATGGCATAGAATACAGTCAATCCAAAACAAGTACACTAAAGCAAAGCAACAAGTACAAGTACTAGGGAAATTAAAGCAAAGTAATTGACACCATACACATAAAAGGAACGATTACTGGAAAAAAATACAGGTTTAAACCAGGTTCTAAGGTGCATCACTTGAAATAACACTCTTGCCATAGTATCGTCCTAATAAACAGGACAGTGCAAATACAGAAATCCCTGAATAACTATATCGTCTAACAAACGCATGAGAGCATTCATAGACAATAAAGTATAAATACTGATAAAGGTGATCCTTTGCGAGCAACAAACGCAATTAAGAGAATAAAGCAGCAGACTCGGTTTTATTGAGTCTGTTCATGAAAAGTAATGAAAGAAGCAACACCTCTCACGCTCCCTAGCACCGGCTTAAGCGGTATTCTATTTCAAAGCCACCTATATTGGGCTCGTTGGTCCAAAGGACCTGCGTAGAAACATAACACAAAGAGTATCATGTATATATAAATGTAACAAAATGCATAGTTCAAAGCCTCAGAGCGATTACTAAATGGTAGATATCGAGAACTTCTGGTCTTAATATTTGTTACAAAGTATTGACATGTATACCAATTTGGACCGCCTAGATCAAACCACAGGCATTAAGGATGTAATAATTTTGGGTGATTTCAACTTCTTTCCGACTGTCGTCATTGAATGCTACTATCCCTGTCCGAGTTTTATATTTTTTCTCTTTTTTGTAATATCTTTTCTCAACAAACCGCACGAAAGTTAACTCAATCTGTCGAGCAATATTTGATCTTGAACAGGCATTAAGGACGCAACTCATTTGACCGATACGATCGGCTCTCTCGTTGATCTTCTTCTTGTTTTCCGAATCAAATAGTCTAATTACTAGAGGACCAGGAGACAATATATCATTGTCCTATCTACGGCATTTTTAAAATTCAAAAAGCCATATTCAAAATATTATTTACACTGCGGATTTGGTTAGATCAAAAAGGCGATTATAATCGCACGAGAGATCATGCTACAATGACTAACTGGAACAACTTAATCTACGATGATATCAGTATATATGCACTTAATATAACACGCAAGATCATTGACTTGAGTAACCAGTTCATTCCCAATAAGACCGTCCGAATAAGGCATTGTGAGCCTTCGTGGGATAACGAATAACATCAATCACCAAATCAGGGCTAGAAAAACGTTATTTCAGAAATTCGTGCCTCCAAACAACTATGATCTGATAATATTGCAAATAAATTAACTACTACAAATACTTCATCAAAGGATTGTGTAGAAACTTTATGAAAAACAAGACCTTGGTAAAATCCAAAACAAAGCTGCATAGGTCATAGTCCATAGGGCAACAACATGGTATCTATTCAACGACCTTTACAATGATGTTGGTTGGGAAACACTCTAGACTCGAAGAAGCAAAACGCAAACTTATAATTTTGTAAAATGGTCAATAGTGCAACTTCGCCTTATCTTACACCACTAGTGCCTTCTATGGTCAGTGCAGCATCAAATTATAGATTAAGAAATTCAGATGACTTCCAAGTACCATTCTCTCGTACAAAATTATATTCACATCTTTCTACCTTGTGCTATTCCGAGAAAAGGAACCTACTCCTCTTTCACTGTACTCGACTGCCTATTTACCTTAACACACAGCACTATTATTACTAAGAACGCCTCAGTCGCGACAAAATTCAAATTCCTAGATATTATTGCACGGAAATAGAAAAGCACAGATACTCCATGCACGCTTACGAACAAAGTGTAGTTCTTTGAACGGACAATTATTTAATAAAATCATCGTCGAATCACCTCTTTGTAGACTCGTCGGGAGATTCGAAAGTACTAACCATTTTATCTTTGAATGCCCATTTATACGATAATTCACGTGTGACCCCTATTACGGGACTGAATCTACTGTGCCCTGTTTCCTTAAAATTGTACTATTTGCGCGACTATTACGATGTAAATCTTGGGGACTTTACAGATGTGACTTCAATATATATATATATTTTAGGTTTTTTCCTTGCTAACTTCCCTCTACTTTTCTTAATTCATAACCAATACTATTTCTTCGATATCTTCGTTTTCTGCATGTCTCTAATATAAATCAATTCATTTCTTATTCCTTAAATGTTTACTTTCCCTTTTAGTATTAACGTTAGTTCTATCGATGACACAAGCATATTTATATTTCAAATTTACCGCTATACTTATCTTTACCATATTCAACTAGTGGATAAGAACTCTAATAGATTTTTATCTTTCGTTCTCATCCTTTGTTTAGTGTACAAAATATTGTGTAATTGTTGTAGCTATTTGGAATACAATATGTTTAACCAACCAAAGTAGAATCTAAAGAACAGAAACGCAATGGATACATATAAAGATAAAATATAAAATACAACACAGAAATATAAACTGAGAAACAGACTGACAACAGAACAAACATGATGAAGATTCAGAGAAACGTCGACGATGATGAGCATAGTACACACCGCTTCGAATGTAAACGAATTTGTAGCAACATATAATTGTAATGAAACATGCACGTTAATATGCTGAAAGGAAAAAGAAACGCATAATGGGTATTTCGCTATATAGTGTATGTTAAATATGCTACTGCTAATCGAATGGTACAGGCGACATTAGGCATGTCCTTTCGGAAAGAGGTGTAGACAGCAACGAACACCCAATGAGTACCCCTTTAAAGTTTTATTATCGACAGTATGCGCATTTGGCTCAAGCAGGTGAGCAAACTTAGGCTTTAAACGTTGTAGTCTCATAAACATTAAAGACAATACTGAAATGGCTTGACTTTTTCCAAGTGAAAATTCAACATGTATGAATTTCGTGTAACAAAGTATACTTTGATTTAAAGGTCTACATGACAAAGTTGTCCTTTCTGTAATAATTGTAGTCCTTTTTGTACAAAACACGTTGAGATATATCTGGAATATTACGTGGAATAGTGTATATATCAATAGTGTAGTATAGGCAATTATTGATAATGCGTTTCTTTTTTCTTTCAGTATATAATTACGCAGTTTACAATACTGCAAACAGAACATTTTCAGTGATATAATAATGTATAAATACAGGATGCATTTTAATAGCTCGCATTTAATTTATAATCTTTCATAACAATGAATCACTAGCATAATACGCCCACAAACATATGTTAACGTGTGTGGTCCCGCTTGTGAGGAACTCCTACTGTCACATTGAATAATTAAAACATAATAGTAAAACGATACAAGTTTTACATTTATTTTACCCCGCTAGTGTCTCAAGTGTACTTAAGGGTCATTGATCTTTCTGTTTCAATTAACATGTCGCCAGTTGTCAATCATTTATCCCATTTCATCGATCAAACCAAAACGATACCTCCGACAACAACAGCACGTGCTACGTGTCACGGGTATAATAAAGCACGTGCAACTATGTTATAATATAACCTATTGTCAATATACTCCGACATCAACAAAAGGGCGGAGATATCTAAGTACTGGCGACATGTCAATTCTACATATACATTAGAGTAAAAATGGAATCTACTGAATCTGTCATGCACACGAATTTGACAAGAACACGCTAACAACTTCATACACTCGGCAACGAACAACAAAAAACAAAATTCCTTACCTCGTTATTTAACCAATCTCAAGGATTTGAGCATATATATCACCTTCCACAGTGGCAGTTGCCACAAAGGCTCTAACGAATAAACTCGTTTGGAAACCTACAGTACAGCTAATTCGGACCTAGTGCTGCCGAAAAACTTCGGACATGAGAGGATGTCGCAGGTGAACGCTCTCACAAGCAGTTCCATATGAAGTCTCCACAGAGGAATGATCGCGAGAGAAAATATAGTTCTTGCTGACAATTGAACATGATTGTTTCCTTTTAAATATAATATCTTGTTGGCATATTTCAAACTTGTATTCCTCTGCAGATAATCTGCTTATGTTCTCAGTATAATATCTGGCAAATGGAATTATCAACGCATGTGTGTTTATGAAGTGCAGAAGATAAGAAATCTAGAAACATCAGTTAAAAAAAAACTTGCCTTTAATAACACAGCTATCACAACTTTTTTAATAATAACATGCATGTATTAAACGAATGATTTGTGTCTTCATCATTATAATGGTAAACAGCATGCCCAACCTCTGCAACACATATACACAGCTTCGAGGTCTCACTACATCAAAAGCTAGAGAAGGTACTATTTGTCTCTTTTTAAGTTATTTGTAGTTAATCAATATTGTTTCCAAAATGGTCGATGAGCTATATGACTATTGATGTAGTAAACCAATTGCAACATTTCTCTCATTCTTCGAACATATCACCACGTAATTGTAGCTTTCTATGTTTTTACTATTTTATATTATATATTATACATGATCATTATGTGGTTTTACTTATATTGCCATTAATGCTGTCTTGTTTGTTAGGTATTGTAAATTGGCGGGGATATCTTTATTTACACTGTTCCGTTCATATATGTGTACTCTGTTATTGATTTACGGCTGTCTGATTTGTTTCTATTAATAGCACACATATAATTAGCCTGATTCTATTATTTCTAAAATAGTGTTTACATCATGTGATAGCCATCATGATGATTCATTCAAGGTTATTGAAGCATTCTACATGTTCTATGACATTCGATGAGAGTATAAATACAGCCTTCTAGCGGGTTGTTGTGATGTTTTAGTATTCAGTATTTGCATTGAGTATAAATTCAGTATAAAGTAAACATATTGGATGCAATGAATTAAAGTTTTATTGTGAAGGGATAAACAATATGTGCTCATACTATATAATAGTGATTATGGATTAATTGGACATTTGGACTATTGCTAATTACATCAACCAGGAAAGGCTTGACGTGAACTTGATTAAAGACACTTGCACATTTTGTTAAGGACACTTGACCATTTAGATTAAAAGTTGACTGTCCTCCTTGAATGCTTCTTTCCCTGTCCGATCGTTTTATATTTTCTATTGTGTAAAAATGTATATATTAAACATTTTTCGCGAAACTGATTTCCGTTGTCATTGATTTACCATTGATGATAAATCGAATAGAGCAAATTCTAAGACACCACTGAATTGATATTAACTTGGAGAATACAAAGCCCTAAGTTTTAACAACGTTTAACAATCGATAACGAAATTATCTTCGATACACAAAGCTGTTTTGTATTCTAACTACTGGAGAACACCTCTATCTCTATACAGAGGATCTCTGTTGTTCTAGGTACATTGCGTTGTACTAACATGGAGTGAGTTTGCTGTTACACACTGGTATGCATGAACTGCGCTATCGTTGTAGAAGTTAGGAGATTATCACTGAAGTTCCTTTAAAACTCCCGTGTGGTCCTCCGAAGCATGATTTTCCCAGACAAGGTAAAAGCAGTTGGGACATAGATGTGGAGAACGGTCAGACGAAGTAGAGTCAGACGGAAGCCTGTACGAGAGAAGGAAGTTTAAAACTAGCTGAAGCTTCCAGTAACAGACAGACGAGGCGAAGACAGTATCTTCAATCTCAAGCTAAAATACATTGTCACCTTCCTGTCGACCCGTAAAAACAGTTCGAAGCAGTAGGATTCAACAGTCGCCAGACAGGAGGTTCAGCCAAGCTCTTTGATTGAACCTATTGGGGCTCGTCCGGTATACGATAACATTATGTTATTAAGTTGGATCTATGAGTTGTGACATTGAGATGGACTACGGCAAGTAGATTGACTACGGAGAGCAGATGGGTTTGAAAGTCTCGGAGCTATCAGAATACGTCGACAAAAGGAGCGACAATATAACTAGCGAGAGAAGCGTATGCAGCAAAGACTTTATAGAGAAGAGAAGAACAATGAATTTCGAACTCATGGTGTTACATTATGAACGCCATGCCGAACTAAGAAGAGCAGCTGCAACATGAGGTCAAACAACGGGAACGTGATGCTGAGATCAGGAGAAGAAAGGCCGACAGCATAAACGCGAAGTTCGACGCTGCAGCGCGAGAAACAAGCACGGGAGCTAAATATCCATAAGTTGAAGGTCTAAACTGAGAGCCATGGTGATCGTAACCAAGGAGTGATTCAAATTCTCTGAGACATAAGCATCCTAGTTTGAAGAAATCAAGACGATATGGACCGCATATATCGAGGAAGGTTCCAGCGGTTCGCCAAACTCAAAGCAGGCAGAAAACCACATGAGCTGTTAGATTGAGTTCATTGCTGACTGACAAAGGTCTGATGTTTCTGGACGCATGCCTGTGGACCGCGCATAGTGATTATCATATTGAAGCTGAAGAGAAGATGTTGAAAACATACAGCTTACAGAGGGGGCATTCAGAATGAAGTTCGTGAAAGTAAACCGGAGCAAGTGAAACAGTGTTTTCAATACATTGATCGGTACTTTAACCGGATGGAAGAGATTTCTGAGGTAGACAATACTTATGAAGAAATATAAAAAAGATCGGCCACTTGATGATACGTGAGTATTTGTAAATGTATGTTTCACCGTTAGCTTAAGTTGTGGCTAAAGAGAGAAGTCAGTGCAGGATGTAACAAAGCTGGCTGAACAGTATATCGAGGCGCCATGGTGTATCCATCACTTCAAATCAGAGCATGAAACAGAAATGTTTCAAACAAGGGTCTAAGGTCAAACACACCCATTCAGGTCTAATAGGCCTATACCACTCCACCTTCAATGATTGATTACAGGAAGAATGGTATGTTTCATATTTCACAGAGAAAATCCACATAGTTAGAGAGTGTAAAGGTGATAACAAGGAAAAAGGCTGATGGTGCTGTTTATGGAGATAAGAAGGTTTCAGCAATGTTCATGTCAGTTTCTTTCAAATAATACTCAGGATGGACAGCTTTAACTGGCCACTTATCACAGGGGCTATACAGCTATCGAGTCGCTAGACGGAAAATGTAATTGGAAATAAAGAAGGGTTATGTTTGGGATAGGGAGGTGAAAGTATTACGAGATACGGGATATGGACTTGCGGCTGTAGCAATGGTTCTTATATAATAATACAAAACATCGTAGTATTAAAATGACACGGATTGAAGCAAGTAAGGAAAATAATGTAGGAGAGGTATATTTCAACATGTATGGAAATATGAAAAAATAATAAATCTTTACCTGGTAAGTTTAAGATAGGTGACAAAGTTAGAATCAGTAAATTTAAAAGAACTTTTGAGATATGGAATAAAACAATTGTAGGGAATACATTTTTGTTAGAGATGAAATTTAACATACTAATCATATAACATACAAAATAAAACATTTAAACACTCAAATAATGACGGGAGCTTTTACGAATTCGAAATGATAAAGCTGATCAAGAAGTATTTAGAATGAAAAAGTTATAAGATTTGATTATAAAAAAGAAAACAAGTGTTATATTGATGATTTTCAACAGTTGTTTTCCATTCAAGGACAGACAAAGAAATATAAAAAGATCGGACAGGGAAAGTAGCATTCAAGGAGGACAGTCAACCACAAAACACAGAAACAAACATGCAAACAGACAAACAATAAAGCAAAAGTAATAATAAAAGCAAAACGACCACACACAAACACAAATATGGTTGACAATAGGGCTTCCGCCTCGGAACGGTCAGTGCAAAGTAGGCCACTGTGGGTTTAAACCGGTTCTAGGGTGCACCAAACCTCACACTTACCCCTACTGTCATCCCATTAAAACAGGACAGTGTAAATAAAGAATCCCGCCATGATTTATTTTCACAAGATCATTAAGAGCATGTGGCAAGAACATTTTATCAAAGTCAGTACAGCCAAAATTAGTGATACAAAGTTCTGTCTCTCTCTCCCCCTCTCTTTCTCTCTCTCTTTCTTTCTATCTCTCTCTCTCATCTCACTCTCTCTCTCTC
>JAWPHD010020783.1:22500-30514 GCA_037043455.1 Cyrtodaria siliqua | reverse complement strand
GTCAAGGGAAAAATATACCACGTGATGTAAACAATGGTGATTTCATTGTCAAAATTCCCCACGATGTAACGACAACATGTTTGTTTCAAGCAAATATTTTTGATGAAAATATAAATGTTAAAAACCTATTGTTTTTATTCTAATTATTCATTTATATATATTAAATAAAAAGGGTTATTAGATGCAATAAAAAAGGTTATTAGATTCGTAATATTTGTAAAAGTCGCGCAATATTGTTACGCGGGAAGAACTCGTGTATATATCCCAATATAATAACCTATAATTACGTTATTATGGGTCTGTACTTCTATACACATTGCTTAAGGTATAAGTTACATCTTTGAACTTTTGTCCTCGATAATCCCATGGACTGGAGAGGAATGTCCGTATATACATGGCATAATGGTTTCTACAATATTATGCTTTAGAGCCTTCGATTAAACGAAATAAATTCTTCTTCTTGTTGTATTCTACTGCTTAATGTAAACGATCCCAGTAGACGTGTAATCATAGACTTGCATTCAATGTTATCCATGAATTACTACCACGGTTTACTTCCGTGAAAACTTATGATCATTTTTAAGACATTTTAAGACATCTTGAAATCATATTTAAAGAACGTCTATGTCTTTGAAATCAATATTTTGAAACGCGAAAAATGCATTGCACCCGTTGCCGGAATCCGGAAATCGCACATGACGCATGACAAAACGGAACCAGCCGTCTTGTGATGTCCCCCGCGCTCAACAGGAAACGGACACTAGTAAAGACTATCGAGTTACAGGAACTTATTATGGCACTTAGTTTTGCACCGGGCAAACATAACACCATCAAGTAGTATTTTTAGGGAATACATTTAGATTTACGATTCTGTTTATATGTTGATCTCAAATCAAAGCGTATGTCAATGCGTTAGTGTATCTTGTACAGACCAAAATAACTCAAGTTATTGTTTCTAGAACAAAAGAGAAATTCTGGAAACTTTAACAAAGAGCTGATCACCCCTTTGTAAGGTGAATCGCAGCCCCCGACGTAACTCGTGTACCTCCCGTATTCTTTATTCTTTTCCCAGCACTGGGTCAACTCGCTTCGCAGCAACTCCTGGGTACCCCTTAAGTGGGGTATATATTGATTATAACGAAAGATTTTATGAAACAATGCTTGGGACGCTTTGTCAATATTTTTGTCAGTGTCATAAAACACAAAGAAGCCCCACTTGACTGTACACGAAGTAAACACCGGTTTCAGGCACCACGAGCCTATCTTCAAATATCGTGATACTTGACAAATGTGTACCAGGCTGATCAGAAAGCCAGTTTCTGATTGGCTGCTCTTCCTCGCCATCAGCTGAAACATGAAAAAAAAATAAGTGTTTCAAATATAAATACAGAATTTGCATCGGTCATTTTGAATTAAAAAGCATGCTTTTACGTAGTGTTACTAATGAACGAGTCTGTTTGCCAACCACAGATGACATACTATTGTATATGTGTAGCAAATGGAGTGTTCAGTAAGTTTAAATTACCTTCCTTTCTAACTTGATCTTAGTATTTGAACTTCTCTGTGTTTGTCAGTAAATTAAATGAAGATGATGCGCGTTTCTATTTATTGAAATATAACAAATTTCAAACAGAATGCAATCTCATTAAAATCAGAAACAAACTTCGCTCCTCACTACTTTTCGCAACCGCTAGCGGAAAGTTTGTGGCTAGCGCGAATTTTATTTCTGATTTTAATGAGATATGATCAGTATGATTTTCATAAATATAACTTGAAAATGGTAAAACGTGTTCAACACACTTACACATTTACTTACTTACACAACTTGGCAGAGACGCGTATACATGATTATATATGTGCCCTTGATTATATATGTGCCTTATATTCAGATTTAAGAACACTGTATTTAAATCGTTTTCTACAGATATAGACCTAGGTATGTAATAAATTTACGATTCTCCTACGAACATAATAACAATCAGAAATACTCATGCTAAGCAAATTTATCAATAACGCATTTTTGCTTCGTATATAATTGTTTAAAGACAATAATAATACTTAATGATGATCTAACTTATTTGTTAAGGAAAATAAGATTTTTTTTGTTTGTGTGTAATTCCCCTACTTTATATTGTGATTAGTTTTCAGTTTCACTAGAGGTGTCAGTTTCACTCTCAGACTAATATAACTGTTAATAGGAGTTTCATCCAATGTTTTATTATACGTTACAGATCTGTATTTTTCTTTTGAATGTATTGTCATACACCATACTTATTCACGTGTATACTGAATTTATATATGTGATTTTGTGTATCACGAAAAACTGTAAAGTTTACGTGAATAAAGAATCTGTTCTGTTCTGTTCTGTAATAGTCTTTATATTAATTACCTGAGGAAGCTGAGTTCGGGCTGTTCTCCGCCACTTGCAGATGTGCCGACACGGCGGCCATTACTTAGGACCCGGCGGAGGGACAGACACTGGCAGTCGTGTTGCAGCTTACAGTGGAACTTGAATTGTACGACTCTGTTGATGAAAGTTCACATTTATAATGACTGTTTTGTATTATTGTGTTGTTTGTATGTATGTATTTATTTTAAAAAATGTTATTTTATCTATATTGGCTGATTGATTATTAAACACACAGAACACGCGTAAGCTTTGGCAGTGTTTCACTTTGGTGTTTATACACTAAACGTTCAGCTCTAAAGTTCTGCTAGTTGAAATACATCATCTCACTTTTTATACAAATTGCAATTTAGTGCCTGGAAATGTTAGCTTAAAAGTTTAGAACCTATTCTTCTGCTATCTATATCTGCCATCGGAAAATAAACGTTTCAAGTTCAAATTTCCTGCAGTCACTACAGTACATACAGTGAATTTGTAATAGATATTTCAAAATAGTTTGGGGAAATAAAAAATAAACGTCAAAAAAAAAAAAATATAGTTACCTTGTGCACATTTTTGTAAGCTGCCTTCGCTTTGAAAACTGAAAACAAGATTAAAATATTGTTTATTAATTAAATTGTTTCAAACGATGAGAATAAACATGTTTGAGAATTGTATATGTCGCATTACGATAACAGTGGTAATACTCTGTTGACAATGGCGATTCCTTTACATAACAAAATTGAATTTAAAGAAAGATAGAATTTTTAATATGATAACTCGTTTGTTTTGAATGGTATTTACATAATTTTATATCACATGCTAAGGGCCATATCTGACGGTCGATTTTTTGTGACAGAGGCAAACCGCCCCATTTATCCTGGGTAGAACCGGTACTCTATATCCCTCCTGCCATCCGTATAAATCGACACTTTATCACCAGGTGGGATTTGAGCTCCCAGTGGGATTCGAACCCGCAGCGGCGAGAAGTGAGAGACCTAACCTATTTAAACAAATATATATAGGGGAGATCTAGTTTTAAATCTGCAATGAATGTAATGAGATAGTGCTAACTTACCCAGACCCGAGTAAAGTCGATATTTGCTGTGAGGTTTTGGCACAAACATATTTGAGCATTATTTTCTTCTTTTTGTATAAGAGTCTTTAATTCCTCGTTATCTTCCTCAAGAAAGGTCCTAGCATCAATTCGTCACACGGCAAGACACACGTGCGCATCCCTGTTGCGCAGAAGTGTACGACGTTTGAGAGCAGAACTGATCTTACCGCTCCAAATCGTCACATCTCCGTCCATTAGCTGAAGCATAAATCACAGAGGCCTCCGATTGCCATTACAGACGATAAGAGGACCATAAAAATATAGAATGTTAAAATGAGCATTTTGAAATTAATTCTGTGTCTTTTTGTTTTATTCCCCGCAGGGTAACTCTAAGTCTTCTGAATCTTGACTAGATAAGGTTTTTTCCTCCGGAGTCTGCGAGAATCGTCTGATACTGGATAAATGAGATCGTCTGTGGATGTGTTGCCAGGGTTACATGGGTTGAAGTTAGTAGGATTTTTGACCCTCGATAACCCTTCAAACCTGCACGTAAGTATCACTTCTGAGAGACGGCAACCGTTTCTCACTTCGTTTCGTCCAGCCAATATCGCCCTGTATGTTCTGCTTCAAATTGAAATCGACCTGAAAATAAAAAATGAATAAAATATAAAGTGGACGTCGCAATAAATGTAAATACCAATAAATGACAACTGAAAACATATATGTTTTAGAGGCAGAAGCAGACCACCCTGTTTTCCTGGGTAGAACCAGTACTATATTACCCTCCCGCAATCGACACTTTCCCACTTGAGAAGAAGAAGAAGAAGAAGAAGAAGAAGAGAAGAAGAAGAAGAAGAAGAAGAAGAAGAAGAAGAAGAAGGAAGAAGAAGAAGAAGAAGAAGAAGAATATTAGTAATAATTATTATTATTAATTCTCATTATCTTATTATTAGCAGCAGCAGCAGCAGCAGCAGCAGCAGCAGCAGCAGCAGTAGTAGTAGTAGTAGTAGTAGTAGTTCGTAGTAAACTATTATTATTATTATTATTATTAATTAATTATTATTATTATTATTATTTATGATTATTGTATCATTATCATTATTACCTATAGTAGTAGCAGTAGCAGCAGCAGCAACAGCAGTAGTAGTAAGTAGCAGTATTATCACTGTTCAGCCTTGCAATTGTTATTCAGTTTTAATCAGAACTAAAACAAATCGAAATTTGATTTTTTTTCAAAACATGAAAATAAATGTGAAACTATGTGATTTTTCCCCCCAACAAACAACATAAATTTCCCCTACAATTTACCCCTTATGTTATCTATCGGTGTCCCAAAACGATATTAGTGTCTTCTGATATAATCCCCACCCTGTCCTTGCTGCGAGAGCACACCTTTAGAATGCGTTGGAAGGTTGTTTTTTTTTAAGGCACACTGGGTAGCGCTGATTGGCCGAATTTTTTTTTTTCAAACATTATATCTGATTAGCGCCGAATGGCCGAATCACAGACCTAATTTTATTTTGTCTGTGGCCAATTTTTTTCTTCTTTTTTCAAAACGTATCAAGTGATTTGTCGTTCTGATAAGAATAAATAATATTGCGTTTTTTTCTTGGAGAATTGACAGTTTTGAAGAAGAATGATTGTATTTTGACAGGCCACGCTCTGTGGGTGTCGTATCCTGTCCTTGAACATCTGTGTGTATTGTAGTATCTACTACCGGGTATAAGAAACTCAAATAGGTGATTATGTTATATTATATTATGTTATATTAGAATCCCTACTTCCTAGTCATAATTGGCGTACAGATAATATATAGTTTTGCCTGTTAAATATTAAATTTAACATTTAATATCGTATAATTACGAATGTGAGTTACGGTATATATATTAAATATGCATGAATGTGACATTCTGTTTATCACCTTATTCCAAAAATACTTAACGTAAATTAAGCTAATCTATAGTTAGTCATTTTCAGCACAATCTTTTTTTTATGTATGACGGTCGATTTTTCATGGTGGAGGCAGACCACACACTTTTTCCTGGATAGAACCATTACTGATCCTCCCGCATCCGTAAGAATCGACACTTCCCACAGTGGGATTCGAACCCGCGGCAGCGGTGAGAAGCGAGAACGTTTCAAGCACAGCGTCTTTACCATCCCGGCTACGGGGAGCTACCATTGACGAATATTTAGTATAGTCCTTAGAGGTTGAGATTGTGATCCGATTAACGAGGAGTCAAGCTCAACAACTAACTTAGATATCGGCCAGGTCTGACACTTAGATATCGGCCAGGTCTGACACTTAGATATCGGCCAGGTCTGACACTTAGATATCGGCCAGGTCTGACACTTAGATATCGGCCAGGTCTGACACTTAGATATCGGCCAGGTCTGACACTTAGATATCGGCCAGGTCTGACACGTTTGACATCAGATTACATGCTTATTAAGTAAGCAATATTGTAGTAGTTTTTTCTTGCTACAAATCAAAAGCATTCTTCGAATTAGTATGTGTTTTGTGGAGGGCGTCAACGATGAGTAATTTGTGCATTTTTTTAGCTTTACTAGTCCTTATATATAGCCATTGTATTGTTGCGTATTGTTGTATTGTTGCGTACAACTACTTTTTTGTATGAGTAACTTCAGCATATTGAATAAAACCCTATTTTTTTTGGCATTCAACAAACGGGTGACATAATAAATCTAAAATATCGTCTTTACGCGTCCTAGTGAAGAAGAACTGCTTGCCAATTGGCTTGTAGAATTACTTGTAGGTCAGGTATTGAATATCTACCTTACAGGTAGTTCCCCCAAACTGTTTAACAATCTATTAAAGTTACTGTGCCGTGATCTGTCTTTAAATAGAGTTTTATATCAATACACTTTTCTCGACAAGGAAGTCGTTTGAAAGTCGTTTACCTGTGTTTGATTGGGTAAACTATCGCGTTACCTTGAAATTGTTTGCATTAAAGAAATTGGATAATAATCAAAGTCCTTCATTTCAATGCAAACGAATGAATGAATGGTGTTTTACGGCACGTCGACACATAAATAGGTCATATTGTGCGCAAAAACTGATGAAAGATGAAGAAATGAAGTAATAATTAAAAATTAAATATAAATGTATACGAATAATACATAAAAACTGACAAACCTGTACAACTTACTAGTTAAGCTTACTTGCACAGAAAATATATACTAAAGGAAAAAAGAAACGCAACTCGGTAATTTCCGCTACATTTTGTATGTATAATATGCTGCACTTAGTCAGATGTTACACGCTACATTAGACATTTCTTTTCGGAAAAAAAGAAGAAGATTAAAACAACACATACCACACCAGATGTTATCCCTTCAAAGTTTCGTTATTGACAGAATGCACATTTTGTTCAACATGCAAGCAGGTGAGCAAACTTAGGATGTAATATTTTGCAATGTCTTTACGATGAAAACAATACTGAAATGGCTAAAATGTTCAGAGCGGAACTTCAACATGTATTCCGTGTTACAAAGTGGACTATGATTAAAAATTCTACAACAGCACAGTGTTGTCCTTTCCCTGACAGGCTGCAACCTTTATTTTTTTCTTACAAAGCATCTATAGATTTCTCTGGTAAATTATGAGGAATAAAGTGTAAAATATATAATTTCTATTGCGTTTCTTTTTTCCTTAAGTATATATATATATTAGGTAATCTTAAACTGCAATTAAAACGAATAGTTTGAAACGTAACTTGTGTGATCCGTGAATTATGCCACTTAACGTCATTATCCCGCCACCAACATGCACATTTTCAACATAGGTACACCTAGCTGACAACGAGGTATATGTATATATATTATATAACTTACATATTCGGCTTTAACCAGCAAGGCCAAACCCCAACACTAGAGTTTCGAATTAAAAGGTACCAACTCATAATTCATTTTACGCATATTCAATCATGGGTATTTTAAGAACACGGAATAAAACTATACTTTTAATAGGCTAATATACAGTATTATATGACCTGAACATCTGGATAGAGTTTTGATAGAAGGTTTTGTAGTGTAATTTTGCCGTTATTTGGCGGGTTAGTTCTTTAAAGATGGCATAATATCCACATTTCATTGACACGCGGAAAAATTAATACTCCAAAATGTATTGTAGTATTATCTTTTATTTAATTATGTGTGTAGAAACCCAAAATGTTGTCCGACCCAAAAGTAGCCACTAACCAAAACATTTTTGGCATTGCTACCTTTTGGGCAATTGGTTATGGCAGAATGTTTAACGTCAAAATGATACAGGAGGTGCTAATTGTTAATGTGTTTTATTCTAACAGTTTTGAACAAAGGAGTATTCCAATGCGGTATTCCTAATCAGTCATCCAGACCAGTATCGAATACTGTCTTTCTTTCTTTCATTTTTTTTCTTTTTTTTTAAATATCAAATTCGTGGAGATTCACTCATAAATATTAATAATCTACATACATATTAATTTATTTGGAGGAAAAACTGGACAAACTGATCAATCACACACAAACATACACAAATAACGAATGATAAGGCAAATGCATTAATAACA
>JAWPHD010020783.1:0-17500 GCA_037043455.1 Cyrtodaria siliqua | reverse complement strand
AATATACACGAATGACAAGGTAAACATAGTTTGAAGCACCTGTAATCATCCGCTTATAGGGTTAAACCGCAAAGAGTTAAACCGCAGACTAGGAAACCCCGTGAAATTAGCTGTCGCACAGAATAGCCGGTCTCATTTAAAAAAAAGGAATATATAATTATTATTATTATTTAATATATATCTCAAAATTGTAATGCTTTTGAAATTTGCCTATGTTAGTACGCAAACTAAATTCTCAAAAGCGCGCAAGCACGCACGCACGCACACACAAGCACATACACGCTGACTCAATCGTTTTCTAAGTGAAACACCATATATTTCCTATGTTATGTTTTTATTGGTAGTACAAAACTATCGTACTGGTAAGTGTTGTTGTTGTTGTTGTTTCATGGATACTACGATATGATGATAACGATGGTTATGATGATAATGATGAAACTGCTACTGATGATGTTGATGATGATGAAGACTGTGATGCCGCCAACCACTGTCATCAAGTACATATTTCTTTTTTTTTCAGCAACACTAATCCTATTGTCTGCACTAAAAGATGTGGTTTTGCATTACAAAGCATAACCTGCAATTATTATCGATACACTTTCTCGTCGGTGGGCCCAGGTGCTGTAAAGTGCATAGAATGAATAAACAAGACGAGGTGAACGGTGTGCACTCATTTACCTATATTTCACTTTCGTCTAAGTCATCAAGTTTTTGGTTAATCCGTCTGAGACAGGCTGAACTATACCACTTATCGCTATTACACATGCTGCGGTTGTTTTAAGTTCGTTAGAAGATGCTCATATTCGAATTGTAACCTTTGATATTATCATGTACACAATTGAAATCGTGGTCTGCTGCAAAATGTGCATAATTAATAGCAGAGCATGTAGGGAATTTATTAATTGATTCATGTAAAGGTGATCATTTTTAAGGTTATTAGGTGCAATATCAGTGAAATGTTTTTTTTAGAAGTTAGAATTTTCCGCCAGTGCTGACAGTGAAATGAGAGAGGGTGGAGAGATAGAGAGAGTGGGGGTTGTGGGTGGTGAGGGGGAGTGAGGGGGAAGGTTACAAATGTAGAGTTGGAGTCCGAGACAGAAAGGAAAATCCAAGAGAGAGAGAGAGAGAGAGAGAGAGAGAGAGAGAGACGCGGGGGAGAAGCGAGAGAGTTTGAGTTTTGTTGGATGGAGAATGATGGGAGTACATGTAACATTTATTTATTAATTGTGTCAATATTACTATCTAGTATTGTAAAGGAGGTTGCATGTGACTTTGTGTTTAGTTGCACAATTACCTCTACATTTCTAAATAATGCAAGAATGTCTAATTGAGCCAGATAACAAAAAAGTGTCGACTCATCGGTTAAAGTCCATATACAGCCAACAAGAGCCATATTGTACGACATAATCATGAATTAACATATAACTGGAGCGTCCCAACTCATAATTCATTTTACGCATATTCAATAACGGGTATTTTAAGAACCCATGAACAATCATGTACTTTTAATTGGCACATATACATTATTATATGACCTGAACACCTGGATAGAATTTTGATAAAGGTTTTGTAGTGTTATTGTGCCGTTACTTGGTGGGTTAGTTTATTTGAATGAGTCCATTTGTGGGCAATAATTTTAAAAGAAACATACCACATGTATATTTTTCACTGCTTGTGAAAAGTGTATATAATTATAATAATAATACAATTATAAGTGCATGCCAAATGTCGAGGAAAAAATTAATTAGATGCTATAGAAAGTTAAATATGAAAGTATAAAGGTGAAATTTGAAATATACAGGTGAAAACCGAAATATGGAGGTGAAAATGTAAAATACTGGTGAAATATGAAATATACTGGTTAAATATGGATCATGAAATACGAAATGTACAGTTCAAAAATCACCAGCATGTTTTAGCAATGTACAATCATTTTAAAATACGAGAACAAGTGTTATCGATGAATCCTAATCGTTGCCGCTGAATATTCACCTGGTTCAGTTAAACTCACCTGGTTCAGTTAAATATGAAATTTTATAAATAAACTATAAATATAGTGTCATTTAACAGAAGAAAAAAAACGAACAAGAACATCAAATGCAAAAAAAACAACACAATACAAATATAAATATAAATGTCTATGCCAAACACCAATTAATACGATTAATGCATCACATATCTTTTTTTTATGTTTCATACACTCCACTCCCCCCCTCCCCCCACCCCCACCAAAACCCCACAACCACCCCACGCACCGACAACCCCAACACCCCCTCCACAATAATGTTGTATCTGAATGTCATTAGTACAGCCTTGTCATACCTTTATCATCATTACCCGTGCACAAAAATAATACATGTGTTTAATATAAATATTCTACCCTTGCACAAAAATAGAAATACATGTAATACAAAATATTAATACATGTAGATATAATATACATTTTCTACCCGTGCACACAATATAAATACATGTACAAATAATACAAAATATAAATATCTACTATACATTTTCTACCCGTGCATAAAATGTAAATACTGTATATTTCATATAATAGAGTATTATAATATACTAAGTGACTATGAAATAATAAATATTATCATATATTTAAATAAGCAGAGCCTACTCACCGGTATATCTCGCTGCCACTAGCGGACTCAGAATTATCACTCTGGGACTTTTAGGACTGTAGCAGTCCGTAGATGAGGTCACGGTATACTTCATTGTCAGACTGGTTCTGCTGCAGATTAACTTATTCGTCTGCTCTGGTAATTATTCGTGATCCAATCGACGATTTTATGTATTAGCTGCACCTTAATTGTTAATTACAGTCAGTATACTCGTTCACTTCAGCTTCCGAATCCTCTTAAACTCTCAACAGCAATATTTACAGTCGTGATTATGTCTAACTCCACTTTCTATTTTTGTAAAAGTATGATCCTGGTGTCGAAATACGCTATAATGTAAATGTCCGTTTTTGGTACACACAAATATCCTCTATTTTTTCACTCCTTATATCGCTACTTTAGAAAATATTCTACCCTTGTTAACTTTGTATATAGCCTCTATCACAGTATCTGTCTTACTCTTGTTTAATGTTGTGTACTAACTTCTATGTGGTTTCTTTCTTCTTTTCCTCTTTATTATTTTAAATATTTCAGGCTAGTCCAGTGATTTGTAGGTTTTTTTGTTTTTATTGCGTTGTAGTCATCCAGGAAATAAAAGCAAACCAAACAGGAGTGTTAGTGGTTTTTAACAAAAATATACATCCACGTGTATACACGCACGTTTGCGTGCTGCTCTTTTCTTCTCTCTATCTCACTCCCGATCTCACTTCCTTGTTTAATTGTGTATCAGTCAAACAGCGAAACTAGCAGTCAAGGATCCTGAAATGCACAAATGTGGTTTATATATATATCATACATTTATGTGTCTAATAAATAAAATATAAATACAGTTTAGATCAAATATAATTGAAAGATAAAATGTATATGCATACACTGGTATGCTTTTTTTGTATACCCTAATCTACTTTTAATAGTTGCATAGCATGACATTGTGCACGTCTTATTCCACGCAGTCGCATATTACCACCATTACGTCTTTCTTCCAGCCGCAGACACGTTCGTTGGAAGAATATACAGAACAAAGAACAAACAAATCAAAAGTACATGCACGTACATACATACAGTCATGACTTTGCGGAGTCAAAAGTCGAGGTATAACTGTCTACATATGCGACAGGGGAATCTTTAAATATACTTAATTTCACCTGCAGCAACTATTTGTGGCCAGAATTACGCTGTCCTTTTTACTTTATTTAGACGGCATTACGTCACATGTTAAAACAAACGTATATACTTGCTTTCCGCCTATATCACAAGAAAGTTAGTCAATTAACGGGAGGCAATTAATTAAGCGATGATTAACAATAACTAGTGTCACGCGATGTGTATTTTTACTTTTTCATGGTGACACTTTCTTTTTTAGAAGTCTAAACTGTACAACATTTGTAAATTATGACAAGGTTCAAAATAACTCTATAAATAGTGCATCATGGTATAGGGTGATTTAAAGTATACACCTACATTGTTCTATTATTCAAAATTGTAATTTAAACGTCCTTTACAAATCGGTATATAAAATAAAGTTCATACCGTATATGCTTCTATAATAAATACTCTCGCATGATTCCACTTATATGTAAGTTACATAAGAAAACATTTATTACACAATTATATTAATTTCCGAAATTAAACTAAAACTCTCCTTGCTTTAAAGAAAAACATCAGCATTTTGATCACAACATTTGAATGCAAATCAATTTATAGGAATTCAAAACTGGCCAAGCCGAACATCTTCTCAGGAGGTTAACACTAAATCATATTCAAAAATAACAAACAGGCGATATTTTTAGGCCGTTGACCCGTATGCTCCTCAAGTTGTCAAATTATTGAAAGAAAATATTTTCGCTGAAATCTGTCAAAATGTTTTGATAATAAACTCTAAAGCTACATGTATGCTTTGTAAAAATGACTAGTGAGCAAGAATCGAAATTACGTGTATGCTTGTATATGTGAATGACTAGAGAGAAAACAATACCCGTAATAAATTATGTAGCTTGTGAAATGACTAAGGAGAAAGAATATCCCTAATACTGTATGTAGCTTGTGAAATGACTAAGGAGAAAGAATATCTCAATAAACTCTGTAGCTTGTGAAATGACTAAGGAGAAAGAATATCTCAATAAACTATGTAGCTTGTGAAATGACTAAGGAGAAAGAATATCCCTAATACTGTCTGTAGCTTGTGAAATGACTAAGGAGAAAGAATATCTCAATAAACTCTGTAGCTTGTGAAATGACTAAGGAGAAAGAATATCTCAATAAACTATGTAGCTTGTGAAATGACTAAGGAGAAAGAATATCCCTAATACTGTCTGTAGCTTGTGAAATGACTAAGGAGAAAGAATATCTCAATAAACTCTGTAGCTTGTGAAATGACTAAGGAGAAAGAATATCTCAATAAACTATGTAGCTTGTGAAATGACTAAGGAGAAAGAATATCCCTAATACTGTCTGTAGCTTGTGAAATGACAACCTTAGGAGAAAGAATATCGCAATAAAATCTGTAGCTTGTGAAATGAGTAAGGAGGTGGAAATAATTTGCGTTGTTAAACAACGGATCTAAACCCACTATTGTTCCCTTGAATTATTGCAATAGGGATTATCGCCCTTGGTTATCTAACATTTTAAAATAGTATGCATTTCCTTCAGTAATTCGTTTTTGTTATACGTTTAGTTGAATACATTCAATACAAGTTTACTTCATCGCAAACAACAAATTCGTCTGATCTGTTGATTAATATTAATGATTTATACATCAACAGCTCGCTTAGTGAGCGAGTTTTCCAGACCGGCATGTTTCATAAACAATATACAAGTGGACATAACTCGAGGGTTTAATTAGTTCATTTGCAGTTTAACGAGAAATAAAACATATTAAAATGATGAAACCATCATTTATTTGTATTTTGAACAGACACCCATAATATTCCAGATCACAATGGCCTCCATATCCCTTTATTGAAGTAGCATAGCCGGTTCTTATATTGACTTTTACATCTTCTAGTCAAGTATGAAAACGATAAAACGAATTATACTACTATACTGAGGGGAAAAAGTTTAGCAATTTTTTTTAGATGAAATAATACTGTATGCATGATATACTGACATTTTGGGACTTTACGGGCTTGACCCCTACTGTCATTTATTCGTTGTGTCATTAAGATGTTCGACTGTTATTGATGTGTGTTTAATAAAAAATTGTGTCTATGGCAGTAGTTTCTTGATTTTACAACCAAAAATGTATTATTTCCAGGGTGCAACAAAAACTTGCTAAACTTTTTCCCCTCAGTATAGTATGTTTAATAATATATAATTATTTTAGACACGTTTTTCATTAATAATACATATAAATACGGGCAAAGGAAATGTACCTTTTTAATAATTTTACTTTTAGTCAATTCACTGTTTATTTAAAAAAATATAAACATAAAAAAGAGTGTACGTAGTTTAGTAAATACTCGTAGTTTAGTTTAGTAAATACTCGTAGTTTAGTAAATATTCGTAGTTTAGTTTAGTAAATACTCGTTTAGTTTAGTAAATACTCGTAGTTTAGTTTAGTAAATACTCGTAGTTTAGTAAATACTCGTAGTTTAGTAAATATTCGTAGTTTAGTTTAGTAAATACTCGTTTAGTTTAGTAAATACTCGTAGTTTAGTAAATACTCGTAGTTTAGTAAATACTCGTAGTTTCTCCAACATTTAATTTACGCAAAAACTAAATATCCTCAGAATCCAATATTTTATTCAAAAACCGTTGGAGAGACTAGAATGCCCGATATTTAAACTTGGATTAAAATGTTTGAAACACATAAGCGACAGTTTCGTTGAACTTTGAAGCAGTATTATTAGTAATGATCAGAATATTATTCAAGGTGTTATGCATGTGCCGTTCAACTTTCCTTACATAACTTGCCAATTTGTTTTACTTTCGTTGTTTTACAAAGTTTTCTATGTTAAAATAGTAGGTTATTATTTTGTTTATACAAACCGTGTTTATAATGTTGTTGAAAAACACTTGCTGATTTGAATGACACTTTCATTACGTCGGCTTCAGCGTGTTTAAAACAATCTCCCCGACTACAAATGAGTAGTGATATTATACTTACTGGTCCTTGGGCATCATCAGTGTCGATATATATCGACCCTTGCATCATGAAGCCAAGCTCCACAAATGTTTTTTATATTACTTTAAAATGTTCGATTGCCAGTGCAGAATATTTGATTGCCAGTGCGGAATATTCGATTGCCATTGCAGGATAAATGTCTAAATAGGTATCAGTTAATATCATATACAAATACCAAAAGTTAAATAGGAAATGGTTCCAAAATAACATATTTTAACAAATAAATATTCTTCTTTTTTTTTAGAACACAACATAATTCTAGATCTGGACAGACAATAGTGTGCTGCTACCGTACGTGCACAACTAAGAATTGGTCGCAAACATTGAAATTTGAAGAAAAAAAAAGTTTACTAACGTGGCTACGAATGGAGACGATTGCTGCTGCTTCTGCTGCTGTCGCTGCTGATAACTGACCATGGTGATGATGCGTATCTTGTTGTTGCTGATTCTGTCACTATAGCGTTTGTGATACTTGTATTTGCGGAGTTATGGTTGTGTAGACATTATAACACTGTGTTGGGTGGGGCAGTGTATTGGAAGAGTATGGCTGTTTAGACATTATGACATGTTGTGTAGTTTATAACGATGACGACAACGAATTGAAGTGAATGCTGAATGTCATCAACACATTATAGGTTATTTAGAGCAGCCCCAAAGGGAGAGGAAGGATACATGGGCATCTGGAAACCTGCCTACTCTTATTAACGAATAGATGTCATGTTTTTTTTATCGTGCTCGGAGGACCGACCCCCGATACATGGGACCGCCCAGTTTTGCGTCCTCGTCCGACGAACGAGGCAAAGGGAAAGTGTTTTGTCCCAAAACGCACCGACGACACTCAGTGGCGCTGGTAATGTTTGAAACCGAGTCCATCGGATTTCAAGTTCACTATGCTAGCACATCTACTGGGCCACGCCAGCCCCACGTGTTTATAAGAGGACTTTTTTTTAAAAACATTTTAAGACCAGTTGAAGATGACCTCACCTAATGAACAAAGGTGAGATGTACACTGACATCATACCGACAAGGTGTGGGAGGCTAGGTGTTGTATCCCGCAGCAATTTAACGGAGATTGGAGATAATAAAATGTCAGGTAACTCTCTTGGTATCTCGTGATATCTATCGTTTTTGACATCTCGTAATAAAATGAAACGTCTAACAAGAGCGCCGGCCATACATCATTTACATTTATATGAAAAAAATATGTGAAAGCTGCGAAAATTGGGCGAAAACTATAGTACGTCCTGTGAATCATTGCCCATTTAAATAGAAATACTGCGAACGTTGAACTTAAGTTAAGAATAGAAATATGATAAAGGGTGTTTCAATGAATTGGTGTAATCAAATAACAAAATAGCAAGCGGAGAATGTGTTCATTAGTACGCTTATTTATTTAATAATACAACGTTTATAAAGGTCGATGAACCGTTTGTGAAATGTTAACAATTCTAGTTTAAAGTATATACCTGGTGTGTTTGTTTTTTGTTAGGGGGCTAGTTAACCTGAAAAAAAACTAATACTTTTCAACAACTCTAAGTTTTTGTTTTTTTAAAGAAATCATATTCTCGATTCTAACTAAAAACAAAATTAGAGTTCTACAGAAGACCAGTCCCCATATTCCTATGTCCACTTTATCGGTATGTTCGAGGAATTTCACAGTCCATGATATGGTGTGGCGTGGTTGTGGGTATGGAGGATTTGGGGTGGGTTGGGTGGGGATGGGTTGACAGATGAACTTATTAAGTAGTTGAATATATTTAAACAGTTCTTATCTAAACACAAACACACGAACATGTGATGTATTAATCCAATATAAACTAACTCTGGGATGAAAATTGAAGGGGGGGGGGGGGAGGGGGTAGGGGGGAGGGGAGGGGAGGGGAGGGGGTGTAGGGATGGAATCGGATGAAAACATGTAGGATCTAGTGTTAACAAAGTAAGTTCAGAATTTTTAAATAATTCAATGGCTATAACTTTACTGTTTCTAGTCTGAGATGGCCAGTTTGACTAGATCTATAGATGTATACAGATAATGTAGATATATTAATTTATAAAATGCCAAATTTCTATACTTAGTTGGTTTTATCGTAGAAGACAGTAAGATAAGATAAACGTTCTGTTGAGTCGGCAAGACATACAAACAATCAGGCCTGCCAAAACTGTTTAATACAACATCCTTGGTTTAGTTTCTACCACAACTTTTTTGTATGAAAGTACACTTACTTTTCTACACTGATGCGTGGTAAATGCAAATACAAAGTCAACTCTACACATTTTAATCATCGTACACAGCAGCAGCTGTTATAGTGGTACCTCACGCAAGGAGTTGCTAGATGAAGTTCCTCACACTTTCTAGCTAAGTTAGGTTGAACAATTAAAGAAATAACAGATATTGATGCATTACGTATGTCGTTAAGCTACTGAAGGAACTAATTATGTCCTTAATTGTATATTCAGTCCGTGCAGACACTTTCCTTTAGCCTCGTCCGTCGGATGGGGGCGTAAACCGGGCGGTCCCGTGTATCGGTCTATCCTCCAAGCACGTTAAAGAACCATAGAAATCTATTCGATAATAAGAGTAGGCAGGATTCCAGATTCCCATATATCCTTCCTCTCCCTTTGGGGCTGCTCTAAATAACCTATACTGTGTTGATGACATTCAGCATTCACTTCAATTCGTTGTCGTCATCGTTATACACTACACAACATGTCATAATGTCTAAACAACCATACTCTTCCAATACACTGCCCCATCCAACACAGTGTTATCATGTCTACACAACTATAACTCCTCAAATACAAGTATCACAAACGCTATAGTGACAGAATCAGCAACAACAGTCCGTGCAGACACTTTCCTTTAGCTTCGTCCGTCGGATGGGGACGTAAACCGGGCGTTCCCGTGTATCGGTCTATCCTCCAAGCACGTTAAAGAACCATAGGAATCTATTCGATAATAAGAGTAGGCAGGATTCCAGATTCCCATATATCCTTCCTCTCCCTTTGGGGCTGCTCTAAATTACCTATACTGTGTTGATGACATTCAGCATTCACTTCAATTCGTTGTCGTCATCGTTATACACTACACAACATGTCATAATGTCTAAACAACCATACTCTTCCAATACACTGCCCCATCCAACACAGTGTTATCATGTCTACACAACTATAACTCCTCAAATACAAGTATCACAAACGCTATAGTGACAGAATCAGCAACAACAGTCCGTGCAGACACTTTCCTTTAGCCTCGTCCGTCGGATGGGGACGTAAACCGGGCGTTCCCGTGTATCGGTCTATCCTCCAAGCACGTTAAAGAACCATAGGAATCTATTCGATAATAAGAGTAGGGCACGGTTCCCGGATTCCTATGTATCCTTCCCCTCTCTCTGGGGCGGCTCTAAATAACCTATACTGTGTTGATGAGCCGTTAAACAACGTTCAGTTCAGTCAGTGCATTACATGGATGACCCCTACTGATTCGACACATATTCCTCTGATTAGCTGATAAACTGTGAAAGTATAGCTGTTAAATCATGAACATTTTGTTCCGATAAAAAATCCGGAGATTGTACACTTAAATCCGGAGAGCGACTGAAAAATTCGGAGAATCCGGATTTTATCCGGAGATTTGGCAGGCCTGAACGATACAACGACGAGCTTTTGGACCGACTATAAATAACATGACGTATATTTAGAACAAAAGTAAAATAAAGCTATCAAAGGAGAAAACAAGTTACATTATTCTGACAACATATTATACCAATTAAGAGATCGTGTGGAGGGCGTGGTCCAGTAGTAAAGTGCCGAACTCCAGATCGAGAGGTCGTGGGTTCGATCGTCGCCGCGGCCACGTTATTTATCCTCGAGCAAGATAATTAATCCACATTGCTTAGTACTGGTCCAAGAAGCCATCGAGCGTGATTAATCTAAGTTGCAAGAACTTGTTTCGCAATCGATGTAAAATAAATATGTTAAAGCTAAAACCAGTTAAGAGTTTATAACATAGTAATACATAATACGTTTTAGGTCCAGCACATAAAGTTACGTCTTGACTTTATTGTCTGTATACCTTTCTGAAATACAGACCAGGTAATCAGTTTTAAGCTGAAAATAATATTAAATGATACATTGGATAAGCAATACTCTATGTTGTACAATTAAAATAAGAATCATACAGTGTCAATCATACAGAGGGCAGCCTTGACCAATCTTGCACATGCCATGGGCGGATTTAGGGGGGGGGGGCGGAAGCGGCGTACGCCCCCCCCCCTAAAATCGACCAAGGTAAGTTTTTTACATGTATGTCCATGTTACTGTAGATACAATATCAAACAATTTCGATGCAAGCCCTCAGTATAAAATTGTTTATCGCTCGCTTCGCTCGCTCGACGCATAATGACTAATGAGTGGTTTAGTTAACACATTGTTAAATCCTTTTATTTGAAAACGGACTTTTTATATTCATACATGTATGTCCATGTTACTGTAGATAAAATACCAAACAATTTCGATGCACGCCCTCAGTAGATTTTTTTTTTTTGCTCGCTTCGCTCGCTCGACGCATAATAACTAATGAGTGGTTTAATTAACACATTGTTAAATCCTTTTATTTGAAAACGGACTTTTTTTATTCATACATGTATGTCCATGTTACTGTAGATAAAATATCAAACAATTTTGATGCACGCCCTCAGTATAAAAAAATTTCTCGCTCGCTTCGCTCGCTCGACGCATAATGTCTAATGAGTGGTTTAATTAACACATTGTTAACTACTTTTATTTGAAAACGCACTTATTTACCCTATCAATGCACTACCGCAACCGTTTTATGAGGATATAAACGGACCAGAAAATTGACCAAAATCTTACGCCCCCCCCCTAAGCTGAAATCCTGGATCCGCCCCTGCATGCCACATGCTGCAATTTGTTAAGAACTAGTTAAGATGTAATAAAATAAAATGTATACATTATAATTAGTAGTGGCTGATAAAAACACACACACACACACACAAATCACGCCCTCGTTCCGTCCCGCACATTCTCTGCGCTAATAGGCAAGCCAATCTCTACCCAGAGTACACTCGTTCCTCATTTGACTCCATCAAAGGAAGTAGGGCGAACGGTTAGGTCACGTGATTATTCAAAAAGTTATGATGATGTTTATAATAAATCCTTTTGCGTGATCTGCAAAGATAAAATATAGACCTATACTCTGTAAAAAAAGTTTTGGACCATGGCAGTGTTCGAACCCGTGCAATGATCGCTGAACCATGACATTCGACCATAAACCCTTAGTATCTCAGTTGATAATTCACAATAGATCAACAGTCAACAATAATTATCGTTTACAATGAAAGTTTGCGAAAAAATAATAATCTTTTTATTGGTTACTCGAATGTGTCCGTAACTGTTACTTTGTATGGACTTTGCAACATTTTTTACAGACCCTTTGTGTGTTCGCGATATTTTTTTAAAATCAAATCTTGTTTGGAATTTAATGTTTCTGGTACCAAATTAACCGTGTAGGGTAGACCTTGGTTACTAAAAAAAGATACTTAAATTTTCTCCACTAGTTTTATATTATATGACTTTATATACCCTGGTCCAAAACTTTTTTTACCGAGTATATATTAAAATTTCAATTTTTATTTCAATGAGTTAATTTTATATTTTTTAGTAATTTTCTGCTATCGAGCTTCGGTTTGAAATGTTTACATATGCGTTTCGATTGAGGAGACCTAAGTACGTATTCTTTTTGTAGTAAAACAGTCCAAGTTGAATAGTCCCAATAAAAACTAAATTGTTTTCATGCATTATTTCAAATCTGAAAATTATATTTACACAAGAAATAAATAAGTTTCAGGCAAACATATTCCAATTTAACAGGTTTTACCAAAATCTTGTAATTTAGTGGTTAGCAGAGATAATTCATTCTCGCTCTCGATCGATACTAGTATCATCTCTCGTGTTCGGCGCTTGTAATTATGGGGGTGGGGGGGGGGGGGGGGGGGGGGGGGGGGGGGGGGGAATAGTCCGGTCGCGTGATTTGCATAATATAGCTATGGACCAAAACCCAGGTTTTAGGACCAAATATAGACACGCTGGACAACAGCACCAAACTTTCCTCAAATGTGTCTCCAAAGATTCGTGAATCCCTCAATGTATTAGGATTATATGCATACCGAATTACCGCACCTGCCGAATATCAGTGATGAATTTGAAAAATTCGAAATGACGTCAGTATGGAGATTATAAGAATCCATCATGAGTATCCATGTGAGATAGGTAAATCTCACCCGAGGGCAGAATTGTAAATTCTGATCCCGAGGGTGAGATTTACCTGTCTCACATGGATAAACTCATGGTGATTTGCATAATATAGCTATGGACCAAAACCCAGGTTATAGGACCAAATATAGACACGCTGGACAAAAGCACCAAACTTTCCTCAAATGTGTGTTTTATATTTCTATGTACCTTTAAAAGAGTCTCCAAAGATTCGTGAATCCCTAAATGTATTAGGTTTATATGCATACCGAATTACCGCACCGCGGATCAGGGCTTTATATGTCATATAAAGCCCTGCGCGGATGTAGTCCTGAAAAATCAGGAGCACCTGCCGAATATCAGTGATGAATTTGAAAAGTTCGAAATAACGTCAGTATTGAGATTATAAGAATCCATCATGAGTATCCATGTGAGATAGGTAAATCTCACCCGAGGGCAGAATTGTAACCAGGGACGAGGCTCTGCCGAGTTCCTGGTTGCAATTCCGAGGGTGAGATTCTGATCCCCGGTAAAATGACGGATTTCCTTGTCCGGTATGCAAGAAAACTCTATCTTACATCACGTGTGACTTATGACGTCATGACGTTACGTCGACGTCGCCTTATTCTGGCGTTAAATCAGTAAAGTCATTGATTTTATGCCGTTAATAAACACATAATGGGAGAAAAATAATCCATCATGAGTGATCCATGTGAGATAGGGAAATCACATCCTTGGGATCAGAATTGCAACCAGGCACTCGGCAGAGCCTCGTCCCTGGTTACAATTCTGACCCTCGGGTGAGATTTCTCTGTCTCACATGGATACTCATGATGGATTCTTATAATCTCACATGAGCAGAAATGGGAGAAAATTATGTGATTGCAAGGAACGATAACTCTGCGTGGAGATTGTGGGCAAGCAGCTAGTTCGTTACTAATCGCACCTTCTCGAATATTTAGGACAAATCATTCGGAACTATTCAGATAAAACAAAAATGTCAGAACCCAGAGCAAAGGTTGATCCTAATTATTTTCGTTTCCCAAAACGCGTGGAAGGAACGATTATAGCGTTGTTGATGGTTTTGTTTTATGTGAGTATTCATTTAACATTGTATGCGTGTGGTCATGTTGATTTATTGTTTTTATAGCCGAGAAGTAGATTGGTGTAGTTTGTTTTCATGGAGTGGTTCCCATTCATTACTAAATATAACGAGAACGAAAACCAACCAAGATTAACCCAACATTTGTAGACCAAAGTAAAAGATAAAAAATAGCAAATGTTGAACACTTTACAGATACCTCTCCTAGACAGATAAGATTAGGTGTATTAGGCTTATGTTTGGGTCATCCTTAATTTAAATACAAGTTACAACTAATTACATAATTACAGTGGAGGGGGGAGGGGTGTGTGCTGAGAATTTTTGTTTCTAGTTTTTCATCAAATGAAGTTACCCAGGTGTGCATAGCTGCGTCCGAACATTTTGACAATAAAAAATATAATATTAATAACGCATTTCAAACCAGTTTTAATGATTTGTTAGTATGCAACCTTGCCACAGACATATTAATAAATTTGTTATTAGGTCTGTGACACCAGGGAGTAAGTATACTTACTTACTCCCTGGTGACACACCGGGTTACTTATAAGATTCACTTACGCATTCTTAAAAATATGCCCTTCATCTCTAAAAAAAGTCTGATCTTTGTTGACACTGTGAACGAACTGCATTCATTTGGCACCTTTCACATACATGTATTCTATTTTCACTTTGCACTGTCAATTTAAATGTATAAGTCATTAGTGACCAAGATTTTTTTCAAAACAAAGTGGACACATTTTGATTTGTGGTAAGACATACATGAGTCGTTTTACCCTTAACCCGCTAAGCACGACTATAATAGCCTTTGCGTCCATTGTAAACCCAGATCAGCCTGCGAGTAACTCGAGGACATACGGCTAGGAAATGATTATTCACCATTTATCTCTACCCGGTTACATCAGCCTTAAAATTTTAAATTTCGAACAAATTTAGAGTCTATATATTCTGCTTCACACCCTCACGGGTAACTTCGAGCAGTTACATAAACCCCACCAGACTGAAATTCGTCCCTGAATTCTAATTATACAGGAGAACCACTGCTGGTGTTTCTCTGGATGATCCCGGACGAGCCCCCAAATATAACAGGTGGGGAAAAAACTGTTCCTCAACCGTGACTCGAGCTCAGGGTCTCTGGTTTACCATACCAGAGCTCTACCAACTGAGCTGTCGAGGACATACGGCTAGGAAACAATTAGTCACCATTTACCTGTACCCAGTTACATCAGCCTTAAAATTTTAAATTTCGAACAAATTTAGAGTCAGACAGTTGAAGGGAATACTTAAACCTTAGCCCGCTATGAGTATGCACTATGAATGGACTGTCCTTCCTTTAGATTTAGACCTTTCTATTTATGTTACAACGCCTAAACTATCAAGTTTGTTCAAATAAAGTCCCCGGGGTCAAAAATGGCTGTGCCCCGGGGGTCCAAAATTTGTATATTGAGGTTTTGCATGTTTTTCATATAGACATAGAGGAGCATCAGCTTATGGTCCTCTACTAAGTTTGTTCAAATGGTGACCCTGGGGTCAAATTTGTCCCCGCCCCGGGGGGGTCACAATTTTACATTGACTTATATATAGGATTTTTTTTTTAAAAAATCTTCTTCTCGGGAAAACTACAAGAGCCAGAGGTATTGATATTTTGCATTTACTATAAGCTTATGGTCCTTTACCAAGTTTGTTCAAATGGTGACACTCGGGTCACTTTTGGCCCCCGCCCCAAGGGTCACATGTTTTACATAGACATGTATAGGTAAAAACTTAAAAAATCTTCTTCTCCGAAACTGCAAGAGCCAGAGGTTTAATATTTTGCATTTGCTATAAGCTTGTGGTCCTCTATCAAGTTTGTTCAAAATGGTGACCCAGGGGTCACATTTGGCCCCACCCCGGGGGTCACAGTTTTACATAGGCTTGTATTAGGGAAAAACTGAAAAAAAATCTTCTTCTCTGGAACCACATGGCACAGAGCTCTCATGTAATACATGTAGCATCAGCTTTATGGTCCTCTACTAAGTTTGTTTCAAATGGTGGACCCGGGGGTCAATTTGTCCCCGCCCCGAGGGTCACAGTTTTACATAGACTTATATAGGATTTTTTTTTTAAAAATCTTCTTCTCGCCAACTACAAGAGTCAGAGGTTTGATATGTTATTTATATAAGCTTATGGTCCTTTACCAAGTTTGTTCAAATAGTGACCATGGGGTCACATTTGGTCCCGCCCCAAGGTCACATGTTTTACATAGACATGTATAGGGAAAAACTTAAAAAATCTTCTTCTCTGAATACTGCAAGAGCCAGAGGTTTAATATTTTCCTGTTGCTATAAAGCTTATGGTCCTTTACCTATTTTGTTCAAATGGGGACCCTGGGGGTCACATCTGGCCCTGCCCCGGGGATTCACAGTTTTACATAAATGCTTGTTGAGGGAAAAACTGAAGAAAAAAAATCTTCCCTGGAACTGCAAGAGCTAGAGGTTTAATATTTTGCATTTGCTAAAAGCTTATGGTCCTTTTACCAAGTTTGTTCAAATGGTGACCCTGGGTCACATTTGGCCCCCGCCCCAAGGGTCAACATGTTTTACATAGACATGTATAGGGATTTTTTTTTTTGGAATTATTTTTTTATTTTATTATTATTATAATTTTTTTTTTTTTTAATTTTTTTTTTTTTAATTTTTTATTTTTTTTTTAATTTTTTTTTTAAATATCTTCTCTTTTTTTTAATTTTTTTTTTTTAATTTTTTTTTTTTTTTTTTATTTTTATTTTTTTTAATTTTTTTATTTTTTTTTTTTATTTTTTAGCTCTTTGTTCGACCAGTCGGACCAGTAACAGAGGTGTTCTTGATTTAGTTAACATGCTATATGTTGCCTCGTTAATTACGGTTGGGCCTTCATTTTTCTGATCTTTACCAAACTTTACCAGATTCTTTAGTTATGGCCCTTGATTTAGTTAAAAAAGCTGTTTTTTTGCCCGAAACTTTCAAAAAAAACCGTAAATGGCAGTCACACTCACTTCATTGATGTTATAAGAGCCATGTTAGCCAGTAGAGAAAGCGTCCACAGGCCCTCTTGGGCCTCTTGTTTATTTTTTTTTATTACTTTTATTTTTTTTTTTTATTTTTTTTTTTAATTATTTTTTTTTTTATTTTTTTTTTAATTCATGTTTTTTTTAAATTATTATTTATTGTTTTTTTTTCTTTAATTAATTTTTATTTTTTATTTTTTTTTTTTAATTTTTTATTTTAATTGATTTAATTGTTTTTATTTTTTTTTGATTTATTATTATAATTTTTTTTTTAATTTTTTTTTTTTTTTTTTAATTGATATTCATTTTTTTTTTTCATTTTTTTTTTTTTGATTATTATTTTTCTGTAAATTTTT